>OX101753.1:166520336-166830336 GCA_944452675.1 Tachina lurida | reverse complement strand
TGGTATGCTTAGATTTGCCACAAATCGCGCGCCACACTTTTTGGTCATAAAATGTTTAATACAATTTTTTCCTCGATGTTTTTTTTTTTTTTGCTCAATTCGAATCAAATGGATTTTGGACCAGAGTGGCGGTAAAGGCAAGCAACATTAAAAAAGAGATCCAATAAAATTTAAATAGCATTTGGATATTTATTATAACATTTTGCGATAGACAATGTTATTAAGATAATAAATAAGTAAATTATTTTTATTGGCATGAAATGCCAGCTACGTCTCTGGTTTAAAGGACTTAACTTTAATCTCTTTTGGCCTGCTGCTAGGGACGCTTACGCTTGATTCTTTTTTTTTTTTCTCTCTAACCGATTTGGTTTTTTGTTGGCTTGCTTTCGTTCAGCCACAAGTCTACACGAAAGAAAAAAAAGTCGATCAATTCTTTTACTTTTTGTTAGATTTTCATTTTTGCAATCGACCCATATTTTTGGCACTTTGTATTTTACTTTATTTTATTTTTTCTAATGCTTTTTAAAGTTCTGTGCAGTGATGTTGCACGAGTGTGCTTGCATGCTTAAATGTATGCATGCATGTCGTCGGTATATGTATGTAAGTACATATATAGACCAATTGCTCGCTCTGTGGCGAATTGAATTAAGTAAACCAGTTCTTGTGATTTGGGATTTATCTATCCACTCGTACCTTTGTATGCTCGTATGTGTGTTTAGATCGCTAATGGTCTAGTGGTGGTGTTCTCCCCGTACTACATGCAACGTGTAAAGCGATCATATAATTTGAATATTTGGCCTGCTTAGCTCCAGTACCATTCAAGAGGGATGCGCGGACGGGCGGACGGACGGACGGACGAAGTAGAAAAACTTTTTAACTATTGTTGCTCTTAGTTAATAGAGCCTTTTGCATTTTTTTTCATATTTAATTTTTTTTTTCTTGTGTTTTTTTTGTTGCTCTCCAAAGCGGTGTCTATGGATGGATGAGTGGTGTATGCTTAGGCACATTGGGCGGTCATTAGAATTCGAGCAAGCCGATACAACAACAATTTATTCAACAACATCGTCGTCATCTCGGCAACATTTATGTTTGTATGTTCAATTTAGCACGAAATAACAATGACGATATCGACCCACCTAAACTAGTTTTAAAATAATTTTCAAAATTGTCCGTCCGTCCGTCCGTCCGTCCGTCCGTCCGTCCGTCCGTCTGTCTGTCTCTAAGATGTATTTCTATGTGTCTGGTGAGGTGGTTTGTTGTTTTTGCTTTATTTTATTTTTTTTTTCTTTCTTAGAGATTTAAGACTTTTTGCAACAACAAACAATCTTTGTACATTGTATAGAAAAAAAAAATAAGAAAAATACATCATCGCATAGAAACGATATTACAGTGCCCCGACCACATTCTGTGCGCATGTTGCAACATCGTATTTACTATTAAAGAAAAAATTAAACACATTTTTATGTTAAGCTTTTGAGCTTAATTTCATTATCCTCTGTTTTAAAGAAAAAAAAAATTAAACTAACTTCGAAATTCATTCATGCGCGGAAGACTTTGGTTTATTAGAGAATCAAATTTTTCAAAAGATGTTGCTATTTTCTATTTTTTGTTGTTGTTGGGTTGTGTTCACATATTTTGTCATAATTGCTACTTAAATGCAAATAATAATATCAATAGATCTATAGAAGAATAATCTATTACTTTAAAGTAATGAGGAATGCAAATACTGGACTTTAGTGAGGGGCTACTGTAACTGGTGCTTGCACGTTACTGTGGGTGTGGCTCACAGTAGTTTGAGGTTTGCAGAAATTGCTTCAAATACAGCAGTTACATATTAGGAAGCCTATAAATTGCTACACTCTCAATACATACATATAATAAATGCTACTGTCTTTTAGTTAGAAAATTAATTATTTATTGCAGATTTGGTTTCATTGGAAATAGTATTGTATTGTATTAGTCCCTCGGACCGGCCCGAGGGACCATATTTACATACATAAATGCAATTACATACGGGCAAATGATTTGTCTTTCTTAGAAAAATTAAAAATACTCGTATATTATATGTGTACGGCAAGTTGAAGGTCCTAGTGTCAGTAGCCGGTTATTCTTGTTTTAGAAAGAGATATTACAGTCAGGCAGTTAATACTCCAATCAACATTCAGATTGTATAGCTATGGCTTAATATAAGAAATTCGGAACTCGAATTTTCGATATTTTATAGGAGAATCAAAAAAACTGAGGTAAAACTAAAGCATTTTCATGCAGAAATAATTTTTTAAGTGACTGTAACTTCTTCATTTTGAACTGTAATGTACTAAGATCTTCAAGGTGGGTGCAATTATACTCAATTCAATGCAATTATTAAGCCATCGATACGTACATATGTGTGTTTAGAAAAGGTATAGAGAGAAGAGGAAGGTGAAGTGTTAAATCATTAAGCTTAAATCTTTTTAAAACTCTGCTATTGTGCATCGTTGCAGCGCCTCTTGTGTTAAGTAGGCGGATAACTTTAAGCTTTGAAGTCATTTGATTAGTTACTTAACTTTGAAAACGGTTCATTGCTACAAATAATGACGAAAGAGAGTACTGTGATATGCACTAGAATAGACACTAGTGCACAGCAGTAAAATCTTTGATATTCATATGACTAAGTACGGCCAGGCATTCAACTTGTTTTCTTGAAAATCGTCAGTGGCTTTGCAATCGAGTTTTTCGATTTTTTAATTTCCCGCCTTTTAACTAAAAGAGTAAGAGTGGTGCTTTCATCGAGCAACTCTCAGTTTCATGTCAAAATTTGAACAAGCTGCCACAGCTTGCCGCGTCATTTGACAAGAAAATAAAGAAAAGAAATTCATGTGCTCATTAAGCATTATTTTTCAAGGCTAAGTTTTATAAATACTATGGGAACAATCAATTTCATAGAAACGAAGTGGTTTAAGAGCACGGAATATTCAGAACGATCTGGACGCCCAGTTCAGGCCACTACCAGATAAGTACCGTTTTAAGTACTCTTTGAGTATTGGGCCACAAACAACTATGAGTGCGTACAGCTAAAAATAAAAAAATATGCTCGTGTAAGTAACTATGATCATACACATATTTTAAATTACGCAACTAAAATTTATAGACTTTATGTGCTACAATCACACACATAAGTATAAAAATACTCTGGCTATTAATCGGCTACACATGCGTATATATAGGGCTATTTTATTTACACACCATATAAAGCATGCTGTCTAACAGCTACACACACAAAGTTGCCATTCCATTTTATATACACATATGTATGTATACGGTGGCGAATGATGAGTAAATATCCCGATTATCATTGTATTTTGCCCGACTAAATATCCATAGCCTGAGTGTAAAAATATTCTGACTGTAAGTACTCGCAGGGTAGAGAGTCTATGCGCTTGATACGCTTGTGCCTTTTAATTTATTGTTGTGGCGTATTTAAGTTTTTCGCATAAACGAAGTAGAGATGCTCTTGTATGTTGAAATCGGCTATAGTCTTAGTTGCTTGAGAGAAAATATGTGAGCAGACAAATTATTTACGCTACAATTATGATTATATGCAGTTTCAAAAACTATGTATATGTGACCTTCTCCGAGAAAGGGGATATAGTGTGTCAAAATCGATAAAAATGAGAAAAACATAAAAATTTAATTTTTCGTTTTTTTTCAAAACTTCATTTTCACACACTAGGTCCCTTTTCTCGGAGAAGGTCACATATGTTATATTATGTAGATATATATTTTTTGCGTACTCATTGCTATTCTCTGGTCGCTACACCCAAAAAAAAAGTTGAACAAATTCACGAAATGGTATTGGCTGATCGGCGATTGAAAGTGCAACAGATCGACATAGTTAGACAACCACAATCGACCACAAACACAATCGACCGACCTGTTGTCGTTCTCAACTCAACTCCAGTCAACTTAACTAAGTTTGGTCGTCTCATAGTCAAATCAACCCTCGCACAAACAAATAATTTTTTAATTTTGTGAATCACAACACATCATTTATTTGAAATTGATGTGGCATATGGGTTTATAAATTGTGAATGGCAATACCAATGTGAATGTGGGATTGACTCTCCGATGACCCAACTGATTTCAGTCGAGAACAACAACAAAATATTTCCATTTAAATACTATTAAAATATTTCGTGCGATATCGAACTACATTTGTCTCCTAGGGCAAATTGTGGCATTCGATAGCGAATGAAATATTCTTCATGAAATATATACTGAAATATTTCGTGCGATATCGAACCATATTTGTCTGTCATTTGCTTTATGGGGGTAATTATGTCATTCGATATCGAATGAACTTTCAGACACTTTTAGTTGTATTTGTATAAAGATATGCGATATCTACCTACATTTGTCTCCTGGGGCAAATTATGGCATTCGATAGTGAATGAAATATTCTGTATAATATATATGCTGAAATATTTCGTTAGATATCGAACTACATTATGTCATTCGATATCGAATGAATTTTCAGACAATTTCAGTTCTTTTTATATAAAAATATAAATATAGAATGTCGTAATTTGCCTTGACTCCTCCTGGTATTACAAGGAGGTTCCTATTTAACTTATTGTTCTTCTATCACTATCAAACTATTTACGTAATAAGTTGTATGTCTCCTTGCCACCGCGCTCACAGCTCATGTGCAATGGAAATGTTTAGAAAGGGGGTTTTTCCTTTGAAATTATTTAGATAATTCAAAATGTATTTGGGTCGGCCTTAACATTTATTTAAATGTAACAAAATTCGATATCGTATATTGTGTATGATTTTCTTGTTGTTTTTTTTTGCCTTCTTCTCTTTCTTCAGAATCAACTATTGCTCTGTTGCAATGATCGTGATGAAAGTTTTATTTACTGTCACATGTGGCCGCTTTAAGCGAACATGATAGAGAAAGGAAAGCATGCACTTGAAATTAAATTAAATGTAAAATAGAAATGCAGAGGGTTGGTTGGTTGGTTGGTTGGTTGGTTTGATTGCCTTTATAAAAAGGAAAAAAAAACTTAAATTTTGACGTAATACCTTGCAACTTTTGCTATTGAAATCAATTAAAACTAAAAATGAAATGAGACATTTTTATGCAGAAGCAATAAAAATAAAACAAACGAACAAACGAACGAACTCACACAATTGAATAGAAAATGCACACACTCAAACACACACACACACACACAGTTTGTGTGTTTTAGTGGTCAGTGCAGTGCAATCAATGAACAGTTGGCAAAAGTTTTTTGTGCAGTGCTGAGATACTTCACCAAAATTTGAAATATAGACAAAATTAATTTTTAAATGCAGGTCTGCAGCACATGAGTACATATTATGTTCATATGTATGTATGTATGTATGTATGTATGTACATATGAATAACAGCAGACATATTCAAGTTCATTTTCAATTCGGCAGTTGAGATCGACAATAGGAGGACTAGCATGTGGTGACTGTCTGCTTTGCACAAATGAATGTATGTGCATACATACTGCTGTGTTTCAGATTGATATTTTAGCGTAGTCAAGAATATAATAAAAGCTTAAACTAAAGCTAGTAAGAGGTTATAAAAATACCCTCAATGTGGTAGCAAACTGCTACAAGGTCGGTGCAAGGTCATTGCAATGTCAGCATTCTGCCAAGATTATGTTAACACAACAATAGCTGTCTGTGGTAATTCCTAAAAAAGAAAATCCTTGGTCAGCCATGATAATGCAAAGAAGTAGTTATGGTATTTCCTAGAAAAATAGTTTAAAAAAACAGTAACTAATCAGCCGGAAGTGGGATCCTTATGAATTCGTTAATGGTCACTTCCAAACAGCTGGTGCTGGCTTTTGACTCTTATCAGTCTTAGTAATTCCAGCATAGTTACAAATTTTCTATGTTTATGTAAAGGGGGATCCTTAAGGCTGGTGGTAACGAGGATGATCTCTAAACTAATAAAAACAATTTTTTATTTTTTCTGAATATACAGGATAGTTCTCAAAATCACATTTCTTGAAATCCCATGTGATTTTAAAATTAATAAATAAAGATCCTGCAGACGTTTTTAAAGTCATACGATGGTTTAAAAAAAAGAGTGAAACAATCGGCCTGGCCCACGATGTCACTAGAAATCGTTCGATCGACAACTAGTATTGCAAACAACAATAACTTTAGAACATTTGTTGTTGTGTGCAATACAAGTTGTCGATCGAACGATTTCTCGTGACAACGTGGGCCAGGCCGAATATTTTCATGTCCACATGTAATTTAAGGCCATGTAATTTTCAGATCGTGTCTAATAATTTCCTTTTCGCTTGATACACTTTTCCCAGCAATATTGAATAGCCTTGATTCCCTATTGATTATAGTAAGAACTCTCCAGCTCCGTCAAATAACCACCAATCGCCGATTCCACATCTTCGTTTCTGGCAATGCTTTTAGCACCGAACCGTTTTTCAAGTTTGGAAATACGGTGAATAAGATGAATTCTGAAGCCTTACGAATGTGTCCCTTTTTACCAGAAGGGTATTGTGCTTATCAGCCTATTGTTGCACCGCATAAACCGAATGCCGACTTTGATGTTTCGTACGTCAATCGATTTGTCTTAATCCCGGAATATAACAGTAGTCAAAATTCAACATGTCGGCCAGCAGACGCCATTTTGTGAATACGAAAAAATTAAAAGTCGGCGAACTATATCATTTCATTCATATTAATTTATATTTATTTCTATTGACCCATTAGGATCCTTAACGGTTTAAAGTTGGTCGCAGTCAATTTTTTGATTTTTTAAAATTTTTATTTAATTTTTCCTTTCTGAAGATAATCAATAATAATTCTCTCTGCCAAAAAAAACCGACTTTAATGCAAAGATATGATAGAAGAAGACAAGAAGAAGTACGTGAAATAAAATATTAAATTTTAGTGGGAGTGACTCCACCCATTTTTAAAATAAAAGATTTTGTCTATCTTAGCTCTCAATTTGTGTGGTAAGTTTCGTAAAAATCGGTTCATTAGAAACGCTTGAAATATTATAATAAATTTTAACGGGTGTAACTCCGCCCATTTCTTTTTACTTTCAAATTGTGTAATTACAAGAAACAAAGTGTTTTATAGGTTTCGCAGCATTCAAATAAGTAGAATATAATAAAATAATATATATAATTGTCAAAAAAAAATGGGGTCAATGGGAAGCTGAGGGTATAGACAACATAAAATTTTTCACAAAATGTACCGAGTTATGAAGTTATGTACACACCTAAAAATTAAAAAAAAATAGAGACGAACCTCCTCCTTTTTTTGAAGTCAGTTAAAAATTATTACGAATCGTAGCAAAAAATCGGCAGTTTTAGTGACGGCGCACAGTGTCGTGAGTACATATAACGAGCGGCCATAAATAGAAGGGGTTATCGTAAAGAAATGAAATTTGGAGCACACGCTTTAATTGGTAAAATATAATCACACATAAAATTTTTCCATTTAATTTCGAAGCATTCGTGTCCTTCCCATATATCCTGAAATTAAAAATTACCATAAGAGAGAGAGAGCAAAATAATTGTAACTCAATGAAATTGTGTATAGACACTAATTTTAACATATTTAATGCTTCGTAAAAATTTCGGTCAATTCAAAGAAAGGATACGCATACCTCAAAAATGTCCTTTTCCAAAAATGTGAAACAAAAAAATTGTCTTCACTTATAGTGAGTTAAATGTTTAACTAGACCCAATATAGACAATAGACACCTGTAATTTGGCCATTTAAATTTAAATGTCCTGGAAGTAAATAATATACTGAAAATATACAAATTATAACTTGAAAAATATTGTAAAAATAAATTGAAGGGGGGAAAAGGTGGACAAGAATACAAAAAATTTGCAATCTAGTTACTTGTAGAAATATAATGTGAAAGTATGAAAAATATATTTTTATATATTTTTTTTCACCCACAGATGTTTTTCTTTCCATTTACATTGTAAGCAACGGCACATAGCATATGAGTTACAAAATATAGAAAAAATATATTGTAACCATATTATAACAATATTCCCCTTATGTTTTATTGAAAGTTGTAGTGCAATATCTAAAAAAAAATTTTTAATTAACCTGTTAAAGTTTGCATGTGTCCGTACCAGTTTTTCAAATAGTTGAATACTGGCTTAAAACCGTTGCACTTGAATCGTCAAAACTCTTTAAAAAATAAACCTTTTTTAAAAAATTCCTTTTTATTTTAGTTAATTATAATATTGCACATGCAACAAAGTAATTTGTTCGTTTTAATTTAAAACTAATTTTTTTCATTTTTGACCACCTTCGCGACAGTGTGCGGCGCTTCCGCCTTGAAACTTTTGTAAGAGCTGTAGCTTTGTTGTTTTGATTTTAGAAACAAAACAAACAAAAAAAAAAAAGCAAGCAGCCTTGCAACAATTTACACTTCTCAGTCTGCAATCGTTCTTTTTTCAATCAAAAAATAAAAATTTCCAGTTAGATATGGGCATTTCCACAGGAATGTCAACTTTTTGTAGCGTGCGACACCAAGCAAATATGCTTGTTTTATTAAAGAAAATGAAACTTTATTTACTTCTTTATACATATATGTATTTGTGTAGGCCGTCAGCAGCTCTACGTTAGGTAAAATTTTAAGAAAATTCGAGTCACGATGTTCAGAAATACCAGGGTTAATTGCTTGCTGTCGCACGCTACAAAAAAGTGGAATTTTTCGGAGAAATGCCCATATGCAGAATTTATACTCAACTGTTGGAAAATAATATATATTTTTATTTCGTTTTGTGGCAAACTGGTTTATTTTGAGTTATGACGTTGTTTAAGTAAATCAACGATATATGAATTTCATATGACTTGTTGTTATGATATTGCAGAATGTAGCGTATATCCTAGACTTGCTACATCTGCAATATTTGCACTAGTTAATTTTTTTATAATATTAAAAAAGCAAGTATATTAGTTACGCTGTACTTTGCACGTTTTTTTTTTAATATTAAATACTTAATTATAGTAAAAAGTGCTTTAAATTATAATTTAATCAACAATTTTAATCAATAATAATTATTTGAGAATTTTTATTTTCACTCTATTAAGAATGAATAATTATTTAACGCGATAATTTTAAATGAAAATCAGGGAAGATTTAAATTACATCAGCTGGGGAGAGGCTGATAAAAAAAATTTATCGCATGATATTTTATTGCTTATTCGTTCTAAAATTAGATTTAGCACTTGTTCCTCTAAAGCGGATCAACTGAAAATTTAAAATTTCTCATTAAATAAAAAACTTTGATTTAAAACATTTTTACCGTAAAAAATACAAAATTTTTTTTTGATCCGTTTGGAGAAACAAGTCCGATCGATATGTTTATTTGTTTCTTAAAAAATATCAAATATAAAATTATTAATTAATATCATTTACTTTTATTGCATTTGAAGCATTTTTTCCTTAACCATTAATATATTTATTCACCTCTTTTCTTTGCAGGTGAGTGAAATAAAAATTCATTATTCACAACGTATGTAAAAACAACAAATTAAAGGTAAATAACGCAAATAAATTTTAAAATAACGTTACGTAACGTACGTAAACGTATGTCGAGTGGAATATTCGCCTACAGGACAGTTTTGTCCTAGATTAAAGAAAACTTGTACACGTTTCCTTTAATCTAGAACAAAATTCTCGTAGACGTACATATATTCGACTCGACATACGCAATACAGGTGATTGTAAAAACCAATTTCTAAAGTGTTCACCTTTATAAACTTATACTAACTCTTGTCTTTTCACTATTTGGGTCTCCCCGGTGAATTTTGGTCAAACTTCTAATAGTGGAGCTCTGCTAATATCCGATGTGTTGTTCTATATTCTATATTGAATTATATACTTTTTCCTTGAGCGTGCGTGATCGTGATAAGTCTTAAAGCACTTGTGCGTGATTAAAAATATCTTACTCGTGAGCGTGGGTGATAGTGAAAATTTTCAAGATAATTCGTGCGTGAAAGTGCTTGAGTAAAATATTTTTCTGCGTGAGCGTGCATGTCGTGAGTCAAAAAATACTCACGTGCACATCTCTATTCTATACTCCATTACATTAGTTCGTTTTTGAATTTTTGAAAAGGTTTGTCGTTTTCTTGTGTGTGTAATGGTATTCAGTAATAATTCCATATTTGCCAGCTTATCCGCCCTTTCGTTCCCAACGACACCCTGATTAAAGTATAGAACATTTTCTGCACAATGGGCGCTCTTGAGTTCAGGGAACTTTCTGACGTTGCTGGTGTTGCACTGCAACGTATTAGTAGCTTTATATTGAGCTCTAGTTGGTTTGACGGTGGGGATTCCTCATAGGCAGATTCTCCGGTCTAAGTGAGTCCGGGTTTCTGAATGTCACCCCTACCTAACCAAATGTAACCTGTTTCATTGGGCTTTAATTAATTTTTATTTTGTGTATTGTCATACATTTTTTCTTGGCCCTTATTTAATTGGGTTTTATTTCATTGAGGATTATATCATTTCTTATTTGGGCGTTATTTCCTCGGGCCTCATTTCGTAGCGCCTGATTTGGCAATTATTGGCAACAATTAGTAACAAAAAGCCTAAAATTTTAAATCGCAATGGTCTTTTTTATGTTTCTCTAGTGATTTAATAGAATTTTTTACAAATTTGGTTTACTTTCGACCAATAATGTTGTTTACTCGACTTAAACACAAGTAAAACTACATATGTGACGCGCAAAATAGAAAGGGACCTAAGTGTAAAAACCGGTTTTGTTCAGGAGAGCCATTTTAAAGATTTAAATACTTGTATCTTTGGTGTACCATCACTGAGCGTGTTGGTATTGGTCTCATTTGAAAGCGACACATCTCATGACGTCAGGTACATGTTGGTCAACCTTGAAAACGGCATAGGTCGTCCCTAGCTCATGTTTTGTGTAGTTGATTTTTACTGTTTTCTACCTAGCGCGCTTTTTTTCGAATCCTGGTTTATTTTCTGAACTTATTAATTGTGAATTATAATAAATACTCATTTATAATTCTTTTAAATCGTGAATATCACTCTGTTAGTACGAACATTTTTTCACATAACCTTAGAATCGTCGACTTCAATTTCATAAAACGCGCATATCTCTGGGAGGGAACACTTCTGGGGCATGGGATCGGTCTCATTCGATGCTCAGATGCTGACCACATCAAAAAAAAAGTGAAAATTGATTTCTTTACCCTTGGGTCCCTTTCTCTATGCGCTATCACATATATGAATTCGTCTAAGAGATTACCAAAAAAAAAAGTTTGAAAAACGGGAAATTCACTTTGATAGGGCTTACAGAACAGGGCCGTTTATCTTCATATTATTTGGCTAAATTGGCTTGCATTTTAATACAATTCGCCTTATCTTAGTTTTTCCTTAGAGCCTGGCAACACTGGTAGCTGGCAGCGAAATTTTTGGCTGCCAAGCAAATTTAAAAAAAATTATAAAGATCTTCTTGCAACTTGCAACAATATAGTGATCCTACAAACATACTTAAATACCTGATAAAATTGTAAACATGTAATATATTTTATTGGCAACACAAGCTACTGCTTGCTGGCCTGCCAGCTTGCTACTCGGCTTATATGTATGTACGTAGTCGCAATATACTTGCCACAACAAATATACAACATCAATATCGATATTTCAGCAATAATTCCACGTTAAAATTAAGAAACTATAAAGAAGAAAAACAAAAAAAAAAATACGTTTGGGCCATTGACGACGTTATGCTCACGCCATTAAATTGTCACTTTCAGTTGAAGTCGTTCGACCGACATCCAGTTGCCTCTAAAGTAGAGTTACATATGTATATATATGTATGTATGTACATTGGCGTAGCTAAAAATAATTTCTGGGGGGGGGGGCATTATGGCTAGTGATTTTCATGAATAATATTAAAATAAATAATTACATGCAATTTTTAATAATTCTTGGGGGGGGGCAACAGCAATTCTTTGGGGGGTGGGCAATGCACCCCCCAACTCTCAAATGGCCTTTCTACGCCTATGCATATGTATATATATTTTTTATCTATTCATGTTAGTATGGATGTGCAACTAACTACATATTTAGTTGTTTTAGTCTGATCGTTCGTTCGTTCGTTCTTGTTACCGTTTTTTTTTTTTTAGTTTAGTTTAGTTTCTTATTTCTATTAGTATTTTCTTTATACGTAATAACAAACAATTTTGCTTTCATTTCGCAACAAGTTTTAAAGCGATGCGTTTTTTTTTTGCTTCATCTAAATGCATCCATGTAAGTATTTACTTACGTATATGTAAGTAAGTACGAGTACGTATGATTACTATGTGCGTCTATATGTGCATTCATATGCACATAGATATACTCGTATGTATGTATGTATCTATGTGTGTCTTTGCTTGTGTATTTGTAAATGTCTAAAAGTATCGCAAGTTATGAGCTGATTGGTATAGTTTTTGCTCTCGTTGTTGTCACATGATTTTGCTTTGCTAGAATTAATTATTTGGATGTGTTGATAAATATAGAAATGAAAAATGAGCGGCTCTAATTGATAGATGAGGAAATGATATTGGCCGTCTGGTGGGTTGGCGCAATGTGGGAATTGCAAAAGCTAAATCAAAAAAAAAAATATAATCAAACAAACAAATGTTGTTGGAAGTGAGTGTTATTAACAAAGAGGGACACCACATTGCACATGAATGACAAAAAATATAGTGCAGTTTTTTTTTCAAGTATTTTTTTTATAAAGATTTACAGAGATTGCCTTAAATGTGACATATACATACATACTAACATACTTACATTTGAATATTGAATATCATGTGTGTATAAATCAAAGTTCAAAATTTAACTTTACTTTAACTTGGAAATCAGTCAAAAAAAATATAAATTAACCCTTATACACATTTACACCACTAGTCATACACGATTGCTAAAGCTAATATTAGTTTAACGCACGAATTTTGTACAAGAAAACCGTTTTATAGAAGTCTTTAACTTTAGCAATCGTTTATGAAATCGTTTATAAAGCTTGGACTTATTTCTAATGTTTAAGTTAAATAACGAGCTTTGCTATCTTCCGAAACTTATAACAGAATATCATAATAAACTTGATTCTAAAACAGCTACGTCCAACCCATATGCACAATGTGCAAACTTTTATAAAGAGCTTTTTGTGCTTTCACACCGACGAGAATACAACATCCACAACAACAACACAGCAGACACCAATGCTAGCTCTTACTTTTCAAAGAAACAAGAACAAATTTAAGAGCTTTCAAAGCAAATATCAGTGTATTTGTGTTTGGACGTAGCTGTTCTAAAGTTTAAAGTTTAGTTCTGAGCTTTTCTATTTATTCAGACACTTATAGTGGAATTTTATTGAGAACATATTTAACATTTTACAGGTAGTGATATCTTTGTTTATCAGTACCAACATGGAACCTGTGAGAAGTTATATTTGTTATTTTATTATATATAATCGCATATCTTACATGCTGTAGACATAAACAAAAAAATTGGTTTTGGCGTTTTCTTTTGTTTTAGCGATTTTATTAAGTTTTGGAGCTTTTTTTCGTTTGGGTGAATTTTTTTAACTTTGACGATTTTTAAACTTTTTTTTTAGATTTAGTGCGTTTTTAGTTTTGGTGCTTTTTTAGTTTTGGTGCTTTTTTAGTTTTGGTGCTTTTTTAGTTTAGGCGCTCTTTTCCTTTAGCTGTTAAGCTTTTTAGTTTTGGCGTTTTTTTTCGTTTGGGTGAATTTGTTTTTGCCATTTTTTGGTTGTTTTTTAGTCTTGGCGCTTTTCCTTTAAGTGATTTTTTTCAATTTAAAGTGTTTTTTTTGGTTGTTTTTATTTTTGGCGATTTTTTAGCTTTGCTGCTTTTTTAGTTTTGGCACTTTTTTCGTTAAGGTGCATTTTTTGCTTATTTTTTGCGATTTTTTGGGTGGTTTTTTAGTTTTAGCGTTTTTTTTTTGTTTAAATTTAGGCGTTTTTTTAGTTGTGGCGCTTTCCGTTTGGGCGATTTTTTTTCCGGTTTTTGATCTCGTAGTTTTGGATCTTTTTTGTTTTGGCGAATTTTTTTCCTTTTGGCGATTTTTTTTTATTTTTTTGGGGACTATTTTACTTTTGGCGATTTTTTGCATTTTAGAGATTTATTTTTTATATATTTATATATTATATTTCCTATGGTTAAATAGAACATGTTTCTACTTAAGCGATTTTTACTAAACTCTCCACTCACTTTGAGCTCTAAAATAGACACAATCCTTTATAAAAAAATAGGTTGAGTCACGCCCATTAAAATTTAATATTTTATTTTAAGTGGTTCTATTTAACAGATTTTTACAAAACTTACCCTAGACCCTCAGCCCTCAAAAATACACAATCCTGCATTTAAAAAACTGAGCGGAGGCACGCCCATTACAATTTTATTTTATGTTTCGAAAATGTTCTATCAGATCTTTGCATTGAGGTCGGTTTTTTTAGTAGTATTATTTTGTATTTAAAATAGTTTCTGACATATGCTAGAAACACAACTGGGAAGAATGACGAATGACGAATTTTTCGTTGCGAACTTTCGTTATGAGAAATAAAACTCATTTATGCATCATATGAAAATGAACACCCAAGGCGAATTGTTACCAGCTGGTCTCGATTTGCAACTCTGCGTATTCGCCTTGTATATTTGTTTGTGTAAAATTTCCTGCTGTCAGAATATTTCTTAACGTTTTAGTGGATTTGACAGCAGAGAAGTTATGACAGCTGGAGAATTGAGATCACCTTATGTGAATTCGCCTTGACAACACCGCTGTGGAACGAAATTCGTCGTGGGTGACAAACACTCTCCGATAGATTTTTTTCTATTTTTTACGCCGACGAACGACGAACAACTATTTTCTCTCTCTCTCTCTCTCTCCACAAACAAAACTTTATCAACCAGTGTTCCCAGTTTAAGGGCTTTGTCCCCAAATTGGGGATTTTTTCGCGATTGGGGATGAAAATTTCGTATTGGGGGATCTGGGGATTTGTTGGGAAAGCGACCAAATTTGAGGGAATTTTTGGGGGATTTTTTTATAACTGATGGTCAAACAAGAATAATTTTTGCACTAAGAAATATGCGTCTGGCAAGTCTAAAAATGTGTGTTACTATTCATAGTGTATGGTTTCTAATACATACTTTAAAAATAATTCAATTTGTTGTGACAAATTTAATCCTTCTGCTGAAATGCTTAAACTTTTTAATACAAGTACTATGTACTACAAAGTTTCTGAGGCTGATGAATAAGAAGATTTCGATTCTGAAGTTTTTGAAATGGTAAACTTTGGTTAAAAATTTTTTTATGCTTGTGTATATTAAACTCTGTGTATTTTTTTTTCTTAACAAGTTTTATAAGTACAAATGAAATTAATGTGAATGAAAATATGTTAAGCTATCGATATAAATGAATTTTATTGAATAAATATGCTATCTTTGTCAAATAAAATTAATTTTTTTTTATTTTTTTCACAAAAGAAAAAATTTTAATAAAAAAAATTAAATTTAGGGATTTTTGGGGATGACAAATCAAAAATTGGGGATAAGCTGTAGAAAAAAAAACTGGCAACACTGCGACGAACAACGAAAAACAATTTCCTATCTTTCTCACTCCGCATAAAGCTTAAAGGCTCAATCAGACGTGACATAACGATAGCCATAGAAAACAGCCGTTCGAACCCAACTAATGGGCAACACTGTATTTGATTATACGTGACTTGCCATAACGCCATAACTCTCACCATAGAAACGAATTGAATTTTGGTTTGCTTATGGCTATGGCATTATGGCTATGTCACGTCTAATTTAAGCTTAAATTATACGTGACATAGCCATAACCAAACCAAAATTCAATTGGTTTCTATGGTGAGAGTTATGGCGAGTCTCTCTCACTCTCACCATAGAAATCAATTGAATTTTGGTTTGGTTATGGCTATGGCGTTATGGCTATGTCACGTCTAATTCAAGCTTTAAGCTTAAACAATAACCAACTTTATCAATTATAAGAGCTGAATTCGCTGAGCCAATTCGTCGTTATTGTGCTTCACACGACGAATTTACTTAGCGAATTCGTCTATGTGGACGAAATTCGTCGTTCGTCCCTATTGTGTTCCTAGCAATAAGCTTTCAGAATCAATTTTTTCGGACTTTTTTATTTTTGAAAAAGTTTTGAATTTGAAAGCTTGTTGCACAGCAATCAGTCCCTTCAGCTGTTCAGGAAGAAACTTATTAAAAGCTTGAGTCAAAGCTCAGAATATTTAGGCCTTATCCGGGAAAAAATTGTATAGATTTCTCACTTTTATTCGCAATCGGAAAGGATGGGGAATTATTTTAAAATAATAAAAGCTTTTTAATTTAAAAAGTGTTTTGTAAGTCAGTCACGCTTTTTATATTTCTGTCCTTAGTAAAGCACGCTCTACATACGAGTACATATTTTCTTCCTGTTAGTTAATCTGATCTTCAAACGTTAGACAATAATATTTCAAATTAGCTACAGATAAATCCACTCCAACTATTTTATTATTATTTAATTATATTAACTTGTGTCAAAGCAACTGAACTAAAAATTTGTATGCGCTCGTACTTTTTTTAATAATAAACTGATAACAATAAAAATAAGTACTCGCTTGCTATAATAGAAAACAAAACAAAACAAAACAAGTAAGAGTGCTATATTCGGCTGTGCCGAATCTTATATACCCTTTACCAACGTACGTACATACATATATATAGTATACAGACACATACATACATATTTGTTTCCATCTTGGGAGCTTTAATTTTAATTTTTCAAATTTCATACGCTAAACTTTTCTTTCAGAAGCATAAAATATATTCAATTTATAAAGAAAACGAAAAAAATTTTAGACCTATTTAATTTTACATAACACAAAAAGTGTGAGTTTTCCAACCCTGGAGTCATAATTTTGGATTTTTCTGATTATTGATACCAATATAGTTCTTTAAAAAATACATAAAATATGTTAAGTGAACAAAGCAAAAACGAAATAAGGAAAAACTTAGTTTCATTTAATTCCTTTAATATTAAAAAATTCAGTAAAGTGCGACTTTGAATCGCGCACGAAAGGCAGGCTATTTTGCTTTTTCGAAGATTTTTTCAGTTTAAACGATTTTTTCAATGTTGTCGCTTTTTTCTCGTTTCGGCGATTTTTTTCTGTTTTTGGAGGTTTTTTTCTTTTTGGCGATTTTTTTCTGTTTTTGGGCTTTTCTTCATTTTGGAGATTTTTTTTCAGTTTGGAGATTTTTTTTTCAGTTTGGCGATTTTTTTCAGTTTTTGGGTTTCTTTTATATAAGCGATTTTTTTTTTGGTTTTTTTCATTTTGGCGATTTTTTTCTGTTTTTTGGGTTTTTTTTTGTTTTGGCGATTTTTTTCATTTCGGCGATTTTTTTCATTTTGGCGATTTTTTTTCATTTTGGCGATTTTTTCTGTTTTTTAGGTTTTTTTTTCGTTTTGGCATTTTTTTTTCATTTTGGCGATTTTTTTTCATTTTGGCGATTTTTTTTCATTTTGGCGATTTCTTTTTCATTTTAGCAATTTTTCCGTTTTATGCGATTTATTTTAGTCTTAGAATTTTTTTTTAATTTGGTGCTTTTTTTCGTTTTGGCGATTTTTTTTTTTGCTTTTGGCAATTTTTTTCAGTTTGGCGATTTTATAATTTTTTGATTTTTTAGTTTTACCGTTTTTGAAAATTTCAAGAGTTTTGCTCTTATGGTTTCCAAGATACAGCAAGTTGTCAAAATTGCATAGCCAAAAGTGCATTAACTGATGGAACACCCTTTAATTTAAATTTTTGGAAATTTTAGTGTTAATTTTTGTAGTCTGTATAAAAAGTGTATATACATATAATTGTATGTATATTACATGGGATTTTAACATTTTTCGTTGCTCGTTTTGGAACACCCTTTAATTTCCAATTCTCATGTATTTGTTGTTGTAGCGGCCAAATGTCTACACACTGTGTCCAAATTTCAGGTCTGTAGCTCGTACGGTTCTCGAGAAAATACTAATATAGTTTTAGACATAGTTAATTTTACATAACACAAAAAGTTACAGTTTTCCAACCCTGGAAACGTTTTTTTAATTTTTTTATATTTTTTTAATTTAAAATACCAGTTGTAATCGTACTGATGTGTAAAATAAGTTTATTTATTAAAAAAAATAAAAATTTGTTTTCGGTAGTTACTTTTATATGGCAAAATGAAGTTTACGTTTTCCAGCTCTGCAATCGTCTGTCCGATTTTGCTGAATTTCAATACCAATCTATTTTGGAAAATTTCTGACACACCAGTCCAAGAACGAAGTCTCTAGCTTTTCTGGGAGCTTCGGAAAACCGATTTCACGTACAGACAGACGGACAGACGGACAGACGGACAGACGGACATCGCTTATTCGTCTTCCCTATGCATAAGGATCCAGAATATATATATTTTATGTGTCGCTTATTGATATTATAGAAATTACAAACGGAATGACAAACCTATATATACCCTTTTACCATTTTTGTTGGTAAAGGGTATAAAAATAAATGCTATAAATAAGTAAATTATATAAATGTTGTCCATCTTGATTGAACAAAATATGCGAGCGAGACTGAGTGTGGTGACCAGACTTTATTGTGCCTGCCCGGCCTGCCTGCCTGGCCTGCCTGCATGCATTTGGCCGATCGATGTTGTTGGGCCTTAAAGTTGTTGACGTTTCGTTGGGTTTTTGTTAGTTTGTTGGTAAAGCAGTGTGTTTGTATGTACATATGTATGTATGTATGTATGTATGTATGAATGAATGCATGTGCATTTGAACATTGAATAGTTAAGTAAGCGCTTGTGTGTGTGTGTGTGTGTGTGTGTGTGCAAGTATTATGTTTGTATGTACGGATGCTGTTTTAGATTTATTTTTTATATACTCCATATCGTTTGCTGTTGTTGTTGATGTTGTTGCTGCTGTTATTATTCAATGTATTTTTTCACAAAATATGAAAGTAGTTTTCTAGACTAGAACAAGACCACACCTAACAAAGTGTTTTTAATGGATTCCAGCATCTGCATCAGTAGTTATTTCAAAGCTTTGGCAATTTATAGTTAGAGCAAAAAAGAAAAAAAAATTAAAAAATTGAATTTAAAAAAAAATGTAGCAGCTTTTAGTTAAGCCACCACACCACACCACACCACACCACACCACATACATACATTCATAGAAATGCGAACAAAAATTATGATAAAACATGCATACGAGTACAATTCACTCAATCGCCAAGCTAGAAGTCAGCTGCTGCTGCTGCCTGCTGTCTGTACTTGCACAAAGTTTTCATACATTTAAATACATGTGCGATGCGAGTATGCATGAGCCAGCCAGCAAGCATTTAGTTCGATCGCATTTGCAAACACATAAAGCGAATTTGAATTTGTAATTAAATTAATTGAAGGTGCTGTCTGGGTCTTTAGTGATAGTAAATTATTTAAAACACTTTTTTTTCCTCAAGATCTCTTCACAGCAGACTTTTAATGTTTTATAAAAAAATTGCATTGTTTTTAATAGATACATACATACATACTTAACTTTAAGTATGCATTCAGTTTTCAATGTCAGTCCTGAATTATATTAAAGAGTTTCTTCAAATGTACTTTTTAATAAATACCTAGTTTTTCTCAGAAGCTTCTTTTTGCTAAAAGATACAGTTCATGTCTGAATTAAGGCGATTGTCCCTGCCTGGTATTAACATCCAAATATCGAGCAATAACTGCCAAAAAAAGCTTAACCCTCAAATTTTTTTAACATCATTTTTTTTACGCAAATCTCTTATTTACGATAACAAATAATAGATTTGCTAAAAAATGTAAGCTCGAAAATTATGGCGCTTAAGCTTTTTTGGCGGTTATGGCACGATATAAGAAGCTGCTCTCGTTAACCTCAAGAACTTGCTATTATTATTATTAATTAAATAATTATTATTACTATTCATTACCATACTCGGAGCTTTTTCAATGCAAAATATATTTGCCATCTTGAATTTTTCTCATATTAAACTATACATTTAACAAAATTTACCGTGTTTTAAATACATTGGAAAAGGAAATTAAAATTGCTAGCTACCGTTCCAGGTTTAAGGAGAATTCGTTCACATAAAAATTCAAGTAGAATCTAGAATCTAGATTCTAGATGATTTCTTTTAGAAAAACGAATAAGGAGAATAAAATCATTTTAAATTCTGCTGGCCATTTTGGTTATTTCTAGTGAAGCCTACTGAGCTTTGAGATTTTGTTCGGTCACAAATACTTGTCACGCATTATTTGCAGTGTTTCCCCCTTACATGTAGGCAGGTACTTCATCTTAAAAAGTACTTGTTTTCAAAATTTAATTTTTCGAAAATATTCTTTTTCTTAAAGATGCTTCTTCCTAAAAGGAAATTTTTCTTAAAAAACTTACTTCTTTTTAAAAAGTAATTTTCCTTAAAATGTATTTTTTCTTAAAATGCAATTTTTCTTAAAAGCTTTATTTTTCTTAAAAGGTACTTTTTCTTAAAAGGAGTTTTTCTCTTAATAGGTACTTTTTTTAAAAGGTACTTTTTCTTACAAGGAACGTTTTCTTAAAATGTATTTTGTCTTAAAAGGTACTTTTTCTCAAAAGGTAATTTTTCTTAAAATGTACTTTTTCTTAAAAGATACTTATTCTTAAAAGGTATTTTTTTCTTAAAATGTATTGTTTTTCTTAAAATGTATTTTTCTTAAAATGTATTTTTTTTTTCTAAAAGATACTTTTTCTCAAAAAGTACTTTTCATTAAAAGTTACTTTTCCTTGAAAAGTACTTTGCCCTAAAAGATACTTTTCCTTAAAAGGTACTTTGTCTTAAAAGGTGCTTTTTCTTAAAAGGTACTTGTTCTTAAAATCAGCTTTTTCTTAGAAGGTACTTTTTCTTAAAAGTTATTTATTCTTAAAATGTACTTTTTTTAAAGGGAACTTTTTCTTAAAAAAAAAACGTTTTCTTAAAATGTATTTTGTCTTAAAAGGTTTATTTTTCTTAAAAGGTACTTTTTCTTAAAAGGTACTTTTTCTTAAAAGGTACTTTTTCTTAAAAGGTACTTTTTCTTAAAAGGTACTACTTATTCGTTAAAGGTATTTTCTTCTTAAAATATATTTTTTTCTTAAAATATATTTTTTTCTTAAAATGTATTTTTTTCTCTCTTAAAATGTATTTATTTCTTAAATTGTATTTTTTTTTCTAAAAGATACTTTTTCTTAAAAGGTACTTTTCCTTAAAAGGTACTTTTCATAAAAAAGTACTTTTCATTAAAAAGTACCTTTCCTTGAAAAGTACTTTGCCTTACAAGATACTTTTTCTTAAAAGGTACTTTTCCTTAAAAGGTACTTTGTCTTAAAAGCTACTTGTTCTTAAAAGGTACTTTGTCTTAAAAGGTACTTGTTATTAAAATTATATTTTTCTTAAAATGTGCTTTTTCTTAAAAGGTACTTTTTCTGAAAAGATTACTTTTATTAAAAGGTGCCTTTTCTTGGTTGGTATACGTGGCTGCCAGCTTCACATAGCCATTGCAGTAAAATCTAGATGATTTCTATTGAACTTTTTCTTAAAAAGCACTTTTTTTTAATTAAAAAGCACTTTTCCTTGAAAGGTATTTTTCTTAGAAAGGTACTTAAAAGTTTTTTCTTAAAACATACATATTTATTAAAAGGTGCTTCTTATTAATATGTATTTTTTCTTAAACAGTACATTAATGAAAATACGTTTTCTTAGATGGTACTTTTTTTGAAAAAGTGTTGTAAAAAATACGTTTTAATAAAGGATACTTTTTCTTAAAAGGTATTTTTCTAAGAAAAGTAATTTTGCTTAAAGTTCGTTTCTGCCTAAAGCTGCTGTTGCTTGAAAGTTACTTTTACTTGAAAGGCATGTCTTCTTAAAACGTACTTTTCTGAAAATTCTCTTTGTTAGAAGGCACTTTTTTTAAAGGTACTTTTTCTTAAAAAGACACTTTTACTTACTTTTTTCGAAAGATACTTTTTTCTTAAAAAGTATTTTGTTTAAAAAAAAATACTTTTAAAATATATTCTTTCTTAAAAGGTACTTTTTCTTTAAAGGGTACTTTTTCCTTAAAATGCACTATTTCTTAAAAAGGTACTTTTTCTTACAAATGTACCCTTGTTTACTTTTTTATAAAGATACTTTTTCCTTAAAAAGCATTTGGTTAAAAAAATACCTTTAAAATATAATCTTTCTTAAAAGGTACTTTTTCTTAAAAAGGTACTTTTTCTTAAAAAGGTACTTTTCTTCTTCTTAAAAAGTACGTTTAATTAAATATTAGTTCTTTTAATAAGAGGTAAATTCTTTTAAAAGATGTTAAAGTTTTATTTTTATTTTTATATATTTTTCTTAATAAAATATACTTTTCAAAAGTTAATTAATTATGTGTACTTGTTGAGTTTAACACGATATTTAGCGTGCATGTACTCGTTCTAAAGCGGTCTTAATATTTTTTTTAGCTTACCAGCATTATGAATGCAAAACACTTTCAAAAATAAATTTTTTTCCGCTGGTTTAGTCTATTTAAGTTCCTTTTATTTAAATTTAATTAATACACTTATGGATACGTTTCGCCACAAAATGATAATGTTGTGTATGTGTGTGTGTTTGCATGTGTACAAACATACAGATATACACGCACACAAACTTGCATACATGTGTTGCTGGCCATAATTTTTTTAAATCACTTTAGCATTCATTGTCATTGAGTGTGTGTGTGTGTGCTTTTTTTTAACTAAGAAAACAAAGCTAATGATTTGCATGCGAGTATAATAATAAAAAAACTAGAGTTAAGGAAATGCTATTTAATAGTGTTCCTGTTTTTGAATAAAAAAATTAAATTTTTGTTAACTTCCTATTTTATAAGTTATTTTTTGGAAAGTATTCTTCTATGAAATACGTTAACAATCTTCGCTTTATTATTTTATCGTTTGTAAACGATGCTATGCTATGTTTAGACGACAAGTTGAATCACCTGCTTCGCTCTCTGAATCATGTTTATGAATCATGCTGTTTAGACTACGCTTTCGTGCTTCGTGTGCAGCGTGCCAATTTAGTGATTTTCGTACTAGATTTAGTGTTTTTTAATTCATAACAGTGCGGAATTTTACAACTTGTTGCTTTTTAAAAAAAATACGATAAATTGGTGCTTTTCACCTTTGATTTTAGTCCATTTAGTGCGTTTTACAAATCTACTAAATATTAATTTATGAAAGTGTGGTGGTTATAAATAAACACCAAATAAGAGTTTTTCACTTTTCACCCCTTTTAGACAGCAAAGTTTTCTTTGCAGAATGTTAATTCTGAAATACAAAGGAAGAAAAACTTTATTTTTCACAGTGAGAAAAAAGAACATATTTCTAGAAATTACACAGGATACCATACACGTTATAAAATAACTTAATTACAATAATCAAATGTAATAACCACTGAGGGAAGCAATATAGTGCTTTCTTGATAACGAAAGCTTCGAAAAATGCTTCTGAAAAGTACTAACCTAAGGCTCTCTAAGAAAGTGGACAAAAGTAAAAAAAATTTAATCCAGTAAAGTTACATCTGAGTACACAAAAACTATATATTGTTACTTCTGTGAAACGAATTAGTAAGGCAAAAAACTAATGGCTTTTTGGAAACTGAATGCATTGCTGGAAAAATTTACTCAAAACTGATCAATTTTGGGTTGAAGTTTATAATTATAGAAATACAATAATGATTTTTATATATCAAATTGTGTCATTCATATAAAATAAAGTCTAGAAAGAAAAGACTTACATACATACATATGTTGTTCAGAATGCAACATACTGAACCATGTTCATGTAAAAATTAATTCAGATGAAACGCCTAAGAATCTAATTGTTTTATTAAAACATTTTGATGACCAGAGGAAAAAGATGAAACGACATTTGCTGAAACGAGGATTATAATTCTCGTTGATCACTCTTTTGTTAAAATAATACACCATAATTGGAGTGTCTTGCCAAATGAACTTCAATTATTTTCCTACTCATGTTCTACTTATAAGCAAAATCGAAATATAGCTCGATATAATTGAAATTATTACAAAAACCTGTGAAATGTAGTAAATTTAAAATTTTATTTAACTTAAATTTCTAAATTATCCTCATTCAATACATAAATAATTACCCACGTGGGCTTTCTAAATAAATATAAAAAAAAAAAAAATATTTATGTACATACAAATATACTTATTGCATTTAATGCTTTTTTATGAACGCACAGTGCTTTTTGCTCTGAAAAAGTTGGCATCACTGTTCGTGTGGCATCTTTTTATGTATATTGACACATACACATAAGCATACATACTTACATATATTCGACTCATTCAAAATATTGTTTTTGAAGGCATCCCCATGTTTTATTTTTATTTTTCCTTCTTTTATATTATCCATAACTTAATTCAATTTATTTATATTAAACTCACATCTATGTTTTTTTTGGTTTGTTTTTATTTGTTTACAAGCACACACATACACATATACTTATTTTGTTTTGATAGCTAGTTCAGATAAACTGGCGATTACTGCGATAAAAGTTATAGAAGATACCAATTTTACGTGCTTCGCAGGTTGATTCATATTGAATCTACTTGATTCGCTCTCATAATTTTGTATGGCGAAATAAGTTGATTCGGTCATGATTGGGGTGTGAAGCATGAATAGAGAGCGAAGCACGTACCGTGTAAACATACTATAACGCAAGCGTAGATCTTTTCATTTGTATTTATATATTCTAGACTTGTATGGAACTAGTTGTTTTTAATTTTTTAGCTTAAGACTTTTTACCGGACCGGACATAATACAAATTTTGTTTATACTTAAAATTGAAAAGCGTTGTAATAAAAAATTTCAAATTTCTAATTCGTACGCACAATTCATACTGAAAAAGTGACCCCGAACCAGCATAAAACAACTACTGGGACTCTTGCAGCAACTCCTTTTACACACAAACCTTGAGTATATTCTTCATTATAAGGCACCCATCCAGTCATACGGTTCCTTAAGAAAAAAATCACTTAACAAGCAACTCTGTTTCGCTTGTGTCACAGAGCTCGACAATTTGTGAAAACAAAAAGTTTTATGTGAATATCAATTTATAGATGTTTATTGCAAGTTTTTACAGAATGGATTAATTTTATTTTATTTTTAAGTTTTATTCGAACATTTTTGAACGCAACAGTTGACAATTCTAGGCTAGAAGTGTTGTGCACTATTATCTTATAGAGCGTTGCACGATCAACACCATGACCATGCCCATGAGTTTTCACCCAGTGGGAAAAGGTAATGAATAGTAAAGGCGAAGTTAATGCACAGCATGTATAATTTTTCATTCCACAATTCATTACTGTTACACAGAACATGTCCTAGGTACTTTTTTCTTAAAAAGGTACTTTTGCTTAAAAAGGTAATTTTTCTTAAAAAGGTACTTTTTCTTAAAAAGGTACTTTTTCTTAAAAAGGTACTTTTTCTTAAAAAGGTAATTTTTCTTAAAAAGATACTTTTTCTTAAAAAGGTACTTTTTCTTAAAAACGTACTTTTTCTTAAAAAGGTAATTTTTCTTAAAAAGATACTTTTTCTAAAAAAGGTACTTTTTCTTAAAAAGGTACTATTGTTTACTTTTTTCGAAAGATACTTTTTCCTTAAAAAGTATTTTGTTATAAAAAATACCTTTAAAATGTACTCTTTCTTAAAGATACTTTTTCTTAAAAAGAACATGTCCTAGGAAAGTAATGAATTATTTTAATACATCCGAGGAATGAATTCTATAATTCATATTCTATAATTCGTCACAAGCAAAAACTATACTTTCTTTTTCTGCAGATATGGTAATGCACCTGGTAATCAATGTGTAATTATTGTGTTAGATAAAATTACCCTCTGGTTTCGAAGGGAATTCTTTGTCTTGCTTGGGAAAATAATACATTATTTCTCCCATTATTTATGTAATTAATGTCTACTTTTCCAGCTGGGTATAGGCAAAAGAGAAAATTACTGAAAGTATCCCAGCTGGAAAAGTGGTAATTAATTACATAATTACATTAATTACCTTCTCCTTAACTATTCATTACCTTTTCCCACTGTAATATTACTTCTCATGAACAATGCTTAATTATTCAGTGCAGTGCTTTATTACGAGTATCTTCTTAGGCCTGGCGAGTTCGATTCTACTCGGAGATTTATGCCGGCCCATACATTACACAAGTTCACTGCACAAGTCTGGCACTGTGCAGTGCGTTTGTGTAGTTTAGGGTGGGGGGTTGTGCTATTTACGCAGTGAACTGATTAAATATCAAAATGATTTTGATATTTGCTCAAGTTTGAAAACTGTTTAGTGAACTTGTGTAGTGTAGGTTGCAAACGCTCAGTTGTTTCGTGATTTTTTAAGAGTTCACAACAAGAAATGAGCACAGAACAAATATTCTGGTCAGAGTTTCTAGAAATATACAAATAATCACCAGCATTATGGCGAATTAAAATGAAAAATAAACAGTTTACTTGTATAGTGTGTGTTACAAGCTTAGTTTACGCAGTGCCAGACTTGAGCACTGAACTGGTGTAGTGTATGGCCGGCATTAGAAGTTGCTATAGGGAAAGCAAAAATTATTTCGATGGTTTTTGTATGTTTCAAAAATAAAGAAAACAAGAAAAACAGATGACGTAACGTATGACCTGAAGAAAATCCTACTGCAATTAACAAAAGCAAAAGTGGAAAATAATAGAAGAATGTCTTAGGAATATACAACTTTTGGCACATATATCTCGTATAAAGCGGTTGTTATATTTTTTTTTGTTTGTGTCATTTAAGTTTAGGCACACTTTGGCTTAGTAAGTAAGTTTTTTTTTAATGCTGAAATAAGGATAAAATAACACAAGACCCAATAAATTTAATATGCTACGACTGGACTAAGCAGACCAAACACTACACACAACAAATGAACAACAACGAACTCCTCAAAGCCAACAAACAATCCAGCCAACAAAACTAATAATAGTGAGAGCAGCATCTAACGAGCAATTCCTCAGCACATACCAGCAACATAACTATATACTATATAACAGCACCAACAGCGACGGACGGGCTATTTAAAAATTTCAATTAAAAAGTGAACCAAATACATACGTTGGAATTGATATGTTTGTATATGAAAAGCAGGAAAAAACCAGATGTGGATACATACATATAAAAGAAAAACAAACAAGTAAAATAAATAATTTATTTATTTTTCAAATGAAAGCAAAAGCAATTTTAATTTTTTTTTTTTTTTGCAATTTAACAGCACGTCAGTTATGTGAGACTGTCATATGAATTTAATAATAATAATAATAAAAAAAAGAAAATATTGCTAGAGCTGCAATAAAAACTCCACCCTACACCAACCACCAGCATGACCAACCACCAACCACCAACCACCAGCCACCCCCTTTAACGACCCCCTTAATTGGTTAAAGATACAAGCGATATGGCAAAGAAAAGCAACACAGCCATCTTCCATTTACAATCAGGCAGGCAGGCGGCGGCGGTTCACGTTTGTTAGGTTCGTTCGTTCGTTCGTTCGTTCACTTGCTTTTAAATGACAATTACAAATTCTGTGCTGTTGCTATTTGATTATTTCTTAAATGAAAAAACAAACCTTAAATGGAACCATTTCGTAGATGCGAAATGAGCAAATGATATAAATGTACCAAAATAGTCAACCAGCCGGCATCTCCTCTAAATGAACGAAGTGAATTGGAATAACAAATAGACGCCACATAGCGTCGCATATTTTTTAGGAGACAGAAACAGACAGAAAGACACAATATCAAGCAGAACAAACATTGTTTGTTACAACAATAATAACATCAAACAAACAAACAGACAAACAAATAAACCAAAAAGCAATAAAGTACTTTTGCAAGTATGCAGTTAGTTGCTTGCAACACCAAATTGCTGAAGAAAACACATCGTTTTTGAAAATTCATTGCAAAGTTAATGAACCTCTTTGTGTGTCTGTCTGTCTGTATGTCTCTTTACGTGTTAGAAATAGTAGAATTTACAAACATATATCCACACATACAGATACAAGATACAAACAGTTGTATCTACGTATTTAAATAGGATACTGATGCTTGCTACAAGTTTAACTTTGAACAGCGTTTGATGTAACCCCATTCAGTGTAACATCATTCTGCCCCAAACACATACACACATACTCGTACATACATGTACATATATAACTATTGCAAAATTTTTTTGGACTTTTGAATATAATTTTTATTTTCGAATTAATTATTTTTCGAATTTTACGGCCTGGCCCACGATGTCACTAGATATCGTTCGATCGACAACTTGTATTGCAAACAACAATAACTTTAGAAAATTTGTTGTTGTTTCCTATACAAGTTGTCGATCGAACGATTTCTCGTGACATCGTGGGCCAGGCCGTTAAATTGAATAGTTCTTTGTATGTGGTGTATTAGATATTCATTTTCGAATTAAATATTTTTCCAATTTTTTTCGTATTTGTGTTAGATTTATATATTCCGAAAATTTTATTTTGACTTTTCTTTGAATATAATTTTTATTTTCGAATTAATTATTCTTCGAATTTTAATTTGAATCCTTTGTATGTGGTGTATTAGATATTAAATTTCGAATTAAATATTTTTCCAATTTTTTCGAACATGTGTTAGATTTATATATTTTTCGAAAATTTTATTTTGACTTTTCTTCGAATAAGATTTTTATTTTCGAATTTTTTTTCTTCAAATATGATGAATTAGATTTTAATTTTCGAATTAAATATTTTTCGAATTTTTCATTCATATTCATCGAATAAAATTTTTATTTTCGAGCTAAATATTTTTCGATATATTATTTGAATTTTTCTTCGAAAATGGTGTACATATAAGATTTTCATTTTTGAATTTTATGTTTTTGAATTATAATTTTCTCTAATTTTATTAAGCTAAAGGTCTCTTGATTTTGTAATTAAATTTTTTTATATATTTCGATATTTCGCCACTCCTTTATGTGGCTTGCTCAGGAATGAAGAATCAAGAGACCTTAAGCTTAATAAAATTAGAATTTTCTCTAATAATAAAAAGAGGTAAAAAAAACTAGAAGAATTATGTTTTTGAATTTTTATTTGAGCTTTTACCAATATGCATTAGGTTTTTCTTTCCGAATTAAATTTATTTGGAAATTAATATTTTAAATTTTCTTCGAATATAACATCTATTTTCGAATTAAAATTTTTTCGAATTTTTATTTGAAATTTTCTTTGTATATAGTCTGTTAGATTTTCATTTTCGAATAAAATATTTTTCCAATGTTTTTTTTTTTAATTAAATATTTTTAGAATTTTTATTTGAACTTTTCTCCGAATAGAACTTATTTTTTCGAATTAAATATTTTTCGATTTCATATTTGAACTTGTTTAAAAATTTGTCGAATTTTTATTTGAACTTATCTTCGAATCTAACTATATTTTTGAATTAAATATTTTCCGATTTCATATCTTTATTTTCGAATTACATATTTTTCGAATTTTTATTTTCGAATTAACTACACTCAAAGAAAAACAGCTTAAAATCTATAAAAACCATATTGAATTAATAAAAAAAACATAAACGAAAGTCTAGTCATGTTGAAATTTCTCATTTCAATATCGAAAAATATTAATTTACAGTATTAATTTATTAATTTTATTTATTTTTAAGTATCTCATCATACATTTTCTATTACATATATTGAAAATCATTGAATTAATGTGACGCGTTCGTATTTTTAAGTAGCAGCTTTTCCCTGAGTGTATTTTTGAATTTTTATTTGAAATATTTTTCGTATTTTTCGAAATTTTTTTTTTCTAATATGCATTAGATTTTTATTTTCGAATTAGATATTTTTCGAATTTTTATTTGGACTTTTCGATTTATTTCGAATATGTATTAAATTTTTATTTTAGAATTAAATATTTTTCAAAATTTTTAATCGGACTTTTTTTCAAAAATAAAATTTTTAATTTTGAATTATCCGATTTCTTCGAATTTTAATTCCAATTTCCATTTTCGAATTAAATATTTTTCCAATTTGTTTTTCGAATATGCATTAAATTTTTATTTTTGAATTAAATGTTTTTCAAAATTTTTATTCCGACTTTTCTTCAAGTATAATTTTTATTTTCGAATTAATTTTTTTTTCCAATTTTTATTTAAAATTTTCTTCAAATTCGATTTTCGAACAAAATATTTTTAAAATTTTTTTTCAAATATGTATTATACATACATACATATGTATGTTTGTATATATCTTTTCTAATTAAATATTTTTCGAATTTTTATTTGAACTTTTCTTCGAATATAATCTTTATTTAATTAACTATTCATCGAATTTTTGTTTGACCTTTTCTGCGAATATAATGTACTCCGTTTTCATTTTCGAATGAATTATTTTTTAATTTTTTTTCGAATAAGTACTAGATTTTTATTTTCGAATTAAATATTTTTCGAAAGTTTTATTATTTCTTCGAATAGGTATAGCTTTCATTTTCGAGTTAAAAATTTTTTGGTTTCTTATTTAAATTTTTCTTCGAATATGGTGTATTCGATGTTCATTTTCGAATTAAATATACATCCATACTCGTAGAGTTGAAGTTTTATTTGAGCTTCTTCGAATATGTATTAGATTTGTATTTGCGAATTTTAATTTTTTAATTTTTGTTTCGACTTCTTGTACAATTTTGAAGCAGTTCGAAATTTTCGATGTTGACTTTTATTATTATTTATTCTAAATATTTTTCGATATTTTAATGTTTTTCGAACATATTCATTGTAGTTTTTTTTTCGTGTCCTATATGTATTTTTATAATATTCTTTTCGACTTTCTGTGCAACTTTTAAAAAGTTCGAATTTTTCCATGTTGCTTATCATTTTTATTCGAAGAACTCTTTGCATTCTTTTTAACTTTTCCTAGCATGTTATAACATACATATGTATGTATATGTGCCCTTAATTATGAAAGTGATCTGAGTCATATATTTCTGTGGTCGAGATATATAGCAGATTACATTTAAACAAATCAAAAACTATTTTTATAATATGCAAGATTTTAATTAACAGCCTGGCCCACGATGTCGACAAGAGACTTTGGATAGACAACTTGTATTGAAAACAACAATAAAATAAGAAAATTTGTTTATGTTTTCAATACAAGTAAGCGATAGAAAGTTTATTGTCGACATCGTGGGCCAGGCCGTAAGAGTTGTACTAGTCTCGATTAATATAAATTTATTTAATACATATTTATGAAATATTTGTTGAAGTTTATTTTTAAGATTTATTTAATATTTTGAAGCAAAAATGCATATATATGCATATAAATATTTGAATTTTATCGAAATTATGTTGGAGTTTGGCTTTTACTTTGATAATTTTTATTTTTGAGTTTCTTAATATATTTAGATAGTTTTTACTGCAGACATACAATTAATTGCAAATTGTTTAGTATGTTATTTTGACGAACATGGTAACAAAATCCTTCATATGTTGTAATAGTGAAACACACCAGACCATATTCTTCATGTATAAATAAATAAAAATATTTAATTAATAAATGCTTCGTTTAATAACAAACATTAATTTATGCCACATTTTATGCAAAATCATAACTAGCTTACAATAAATTTTTTTTTAGTAAAATGCAAGAAAATATTTCGAAAGAAGACGACAACATAACCATATATTATTTTACATAACAACAATTGTATGTATATACATATGTATGTATATGTATGTATGTAACTGCTATATTGCTCCTAATCTACATCATCTATTAAAATATACAATCCTGTTAAAGCTCCTAATAAAATTTATGTGTTTATGTATGTTGGTATGTGCATAAGTATAACAACAACTAAAATTGTTTGCAAAAACAACAATATTTTATTTTCAAATCGTAATACAAAAAGCACACAATTATAACAACAATAAGCTAAATAAAACAAAACACAATTTTTAGCCAAGTCAGAGTCAATGCAAAACTATTATTAAACAAAATAAAAAAAAAAAAATAAACAAAAAACAATCCATGTAAGGGTGTGGTGGCGTCTCAGCCAACGTTTAGTGTTCGTCTCGTGTGCACATTGACGTTTAATCGGCTAACATCAATATTTTGGTTTAATACTGCCACCGCCAGCAGCGTCTCAAATCTCTAGTCACACTACAAATAAAACGAGTCACGCTTGCTAACGTTTTTCTATATGTTGTTGTTGCTGTAGCTGTTGTTATTGTTGTTGTTGCTGTTGTTACCGTTTCAGTTTCTAATGATACACGTTGAAAAACGAAAGACTCAAGACACAAACTTGAACACCCGGTCCTACAAAAAATAAATAAAAGCGAAGTAAAATACAAAAACAACAACAACAATTGCTTATAAATTTGCCCAACAAAAACAATACTTACGAAGTAACAAAAATCACTTACAACCACTTCAACTACATATTTCTTGAAAAAATAATAGTTAAAAAATAAAAAAACAACAATACCAACCCTAAACTGTCTTAAGCACTAAATATTTTTCATACAACTTGTTGCTGGACAACCAGCAACCAACAATGATGACGCCTCACTAAAACCATATAAAAGAGCAAGCGCATTATTTTCTGTACAAACCGCAACCACCACCAACCAGGCTTAACAAAAACTCAAAAAGCTCTTAAAGTTAAATAAAATTCCTCTTAAAAGTTGCATTTTTTTATATGTACGAGTACTCTTTTATTTCTTCAATCTTTGATAAAAACCAATTACATATTTAATACAGCTTTTAAATTATAAATGATCTTTTTTTCCCCGCATTATAGAATAAATAACTATTTGTTGTTAATAATTCTGGTGGACATTTTTATTGTTTGCTTTTGAAAAACCTTTATTTTTGCAATTTAGTTTAACAACTCTAATGTTACTTAACACCACTCTTAAATGTAATTAAAGCATCATTTTAATTAAATTTATAAATTATCTTTGTTATAATACAATAATTAAAGTGGCTTATACAGCCATGCATATAAATAAGTTAAGGCGAAGACTGTTAAAGTACAAAAAAAAAAAAAACTTGAATCTGGTTTCCAACATTTCCAACGAGACGTTTCTAAGTATGACAAATAATCGTACACACGTACAAACCGATAAACATAAATAAGCACATACATACATAAATACATGCTTATATAGGTACATACATACATATGTATGTATGTCTGTATATAAGGTTTTAACAACAGGGTCGAGTATTTTTTAGAAAAACATTTTCATTATTCCGATGATTCCAATCTAAAAGGTAACTTTTAAAAAATTATCGTAAAGATGGACATTTTCAAATAACGGTTTTTATTAAAAAAAAATTCTTAAAAAACTCCCTTTAAAAAATACTCTTAAAATAGTTATTCATATAAGTACCTTTCGAAAAAGTACCTTTTTTGAAAAAACTACCTATTTGAAAAAATTACCTTTTTTGAAAATACTACCTATTTGGAAAAAGTAGCTTTTTTGAAAAAATGTAGTTTTTTTTTTGGAAAAAAGTAGCTTTTTGAAAAAAGTAGTTTTTTGTTTAAAAAAGTAGCTTGTTTGAAAAAGTTCCTTTTTAAAAGAACTGCTTGCAAAAAAGTACATTTTTAAAAAAAGTAACTTTTTGAAAAAAGTATTTGTTAGAAAAAGAACTTTATTTGGAAAAAGTATCTCTTTGAAAAAAGTACCTTTTTTGAAAAAAGCACCTTTAAAAAAGTAACTATTTAAAAAAGCACCTTTTGTAAAATTTCGTTTTGAAATAGCACTTTTCGAAGTGATTTTGAAAAAAGTAGCTATTGAAACAGCTGCCTTTTGAAAAAAAAACTTTTTAAAAACATTACCCTTCAAAGTGGATCTTTTGAAATGCGTATAAGTATTTTTATCATAAATAGTTTCTAAAAAAAAATTTAAAAAATTTGTTTCAAAAAGTATTTGTTACAAAAACCACCTTTTATAAAAGCGCTTTTAAAAAGAACCTCTTTGAAAAAGTACATTTTTGAAATAAATACCTTTTTGAAAAAGTACTTTTTTGAAAAAGTACCTTTTTTAAAAAGTACCTTTTTGAAAAAGTACCTTTTTGAAAAAGTACCTTTTTGAAATAAGTACCTTTAAATGAACTACTTTTTAAGAAAGTACTTGTTTTGAAAAAAATTACCTTTAAAAAAGTAATTATTGAAGGAATTACCTTTCCATGGAGTACCTTAAAGCAAGTACCTTTTCAAATAAGTATTTTTTTACAACAGCATTCTTAAATTACATAAAAAGGACTTATTTAAACAAGTACCTTATAAAAAAGTACATTTAAAAAAAATATATACATGTGTATGTATGTATGTATGTATGTATATTTTATAAAAGTACTTTTTTGATAAAAATAATAATAATAATAATAAAAAATTACCTATTTAAAAAAAAAGTAGGTTTTTGAAAAAAATACGTCTTTAAAGAAAGTGCTGTTTTGAAATAACTACATTTTTGAAAAGAGTATCGTTTTGAAAGAAGTATGCTTTAGAAAAATTACATTTTTGAAAAAAGTACATTTTTGAAATAGTACTTTTTTGGAAAAAATTTCTTTTAGCAAAAAGTATCACATTGAAAAGTTTTTTTTTTTTGCAAAAAGTATCTTTTAAAAAAGGTCCTTTATGAAAAAAGTTTATTCCTTAAAAAGTATCTTTCTGAAAAAAGTATATTCTTGAAAAAAGTAACTTTTTGAAAAAAGTACCTTTTTAAGAGGTACCTTTTTGAAAAAAGCACCTTTCTGAAAAAGCACTTTTAAAACAGTAACTATTAAAAAAAGTACATTTTGTAGCTTTTTAGGTACGTAACTTATTGAAAAAAGTACCTTCTTGAAAAAGTACCTTTTAAAAAAGTACCTTTTGTAACATTTCGAAAAAAAAAACAGTTTTTTTGAAAAACAGTACCTTTTAAAAACAAAAAAAGTACCTTTTTAAAACAATTTTGAAATGAGTATGAGTATTTTTATCAAACATAATTTCTTAAAAAAACGGGTATATACCTTTTGAAAAAAATCTTTTTTACAAAAACAAACTTCTGTAAAACCACTTTAAAAAAATGCTTATGGAAAATTTACCTTTTAAAAAAGTACTTTCAAAAATTACAGTTAAGGTAACTTTAAGAAAGTACCTTGAAAAAAAAATAGTCTTTCAAGAGCTATCTCATAAGAAAGTGCCTCTAAAAAAATGGACGTTTCAAAAAAACTTTTTGAAAACTACTTTTATGCCTTGAAAATAAGCAATTAAAAAGTTGAAAGGTACTTTTTAAAAGTTGCTTCACAAAAGTCTCCTTACAGAAAGAAGTACTTCTTAAAAAAATTCCTCTTAAAAATACTTTAAAACACAATTTAAACAAAAAGTTCTTTCAATGAAAAAGTACATTTTGAAAAGTACATTTTGAAAAAGTTTATTTTGAAAAAGTGTATATTGAAAAAGTACGTATGGAAAAAGTACTTTTTGAAAATAGTACAATAGTTTCTAAAAAATATCTTTGAAAGCCGTTTTCATAAAAGTACGTTTTATATAAGTGCCTTTCAAAATAAGTACTTTTTAAAAAAGTACTTTTTAGAACATTATAAAAAAAGTACATTTTTAAAAAGTATTTATTGAAAAAGTGCATTTTGAAAAAGTACATTTCAAAAAAGTACAATAGTTTCTAAAAAAATATCTTTGAAATAATTGTCACAAAAATCCATTTTCATAAAAGTACGTTTTCTATAAGTGCCTTTCAAAATAAGTACTTTTTAAAAAAGTACTTTTTAGAACATAATCAAATAGAAGTTAAAAAGGTAACATTTAAGTTATTTTTAAAAATTACATTTAAAAAAATATCTTTTAAAAAAGTACCTTTAGAAAAAATTGCAATAAAAAGTTTGAAAATAGTATCTTAAAAAAAGTACCTTTTACAAATTAAATTTTAAGCAAATGCCTTTTAAGAAATTGAGAAAAAAGTCCTTTAAAAAGAATTTAATGCCAATGTTATCAGAATTATTCACTAAACAACAAACAAATTATTTGCAAATTCTTCCGTTCCACCTTTCGCAAAAACATTTTCGTTCAATGTCCATGTTACAAAATGTAGTAAAAGTCGTGTGGCTGTTGTGGAAGATGATCAACATTTTTAAAAAAAGTCTCTTTCTTCCTCTTCACTAATTTCGACCCAATTTCTTTCTAACTACGACGTCTATTGAAATTTACATGCATTCCGTTGTACTCGTGTATCTTTTCCTTAAAGTCGTTACAAAAGTTCTGTCTTCGCTGATTGTTCTGTTGAAGCATGATGCTTAGCGAAAGACGTCGTCGTCTAATGGCCTTTTATTTTTTCGCTTATTCGTTCATCTTTAAAGTTTGGATTGTGTAAAAAGTACGAGTAACTGTATGAGAAGTGATGATAATAGACCAGCTGACATGTATTGTTTGAGATTTTGTTTGAAATTATGCTTTCGAGGAATTTGCTCGTACGAGTACAACATACTCGTACATATATGACTTTCATTTGCATTTAATTTAGCTTTATTATTATTTTCTTGCGATGTTCAAGTTGATGATGATACTTTAAAAATTGTGAGTGCTTTGTGGCTCGTTAAAGGTAATTGCATTGTCAGGAAACGAATTTTGTGCGCTCTTCAAAGTTTTATTTATATTTTTATTAAACTGTTGTATATGTAAGAGTATCTATATATTAGGAAGTTACTATAAACATTTTTGTATTGTTATTGTAATCGTAAATAATGTTTAGATTATTGTTAAATGTTTAAAGAAGTCTTAAACCCAAGGAGAAACCCAAAATACCTTCAATTATTTTGTAGTTTAGACAAAATGATACCAAAAAAGTAAGCACGAGAAAGGCACGCGCCTTGTTGGAGTCATAAATATGTCTGCAAAAAAAAGAGTGTCTTCAATAATGAAATGAAACAGTGGGGCTTGAAGTATAAAATTATGAAAACAACATCATCAATTAAATGTAAAAATATTGGGTTTAATAAATATAGCTTTTGAAAATAATAGCTTTATTTAAGTACTTCAAAAGAACCTTTTCAAAATAGTACCTTTTAAAAAGTACATTTAAAAAAAACTTTTAAACTATTAAAGAAGACGAGTTAACAAAAATTACCTTTTAGGAAAAGTACGTATAAAAACAAATATATTTGGAAAAAAATACTCTTAAAAAAATTTTATTTCAAAAAGTACTTTTTCAAAATTTACTTTTTAAGAAATAGCTTTTGAAAAGAATACTCTTTAAAAAGTACCTTTAAAAAAAGTTGAAACTATTAATAAAGATTAAAAAAGGGATTAAAAAATGTACCTTTTAAGAAAACTACGTATTAAAAATAAGTAGCTTTCGAAAAAGGTAGCACTTGCTTCTAAAAAGAGTAGTTTTTTTGCAAAATGAATATCTGCAAAATATAGCTTATATAGAAAATACATACCTTTAAAAATGTACTTTTTAGAATGTACCTTTCCAATAATATCTTTTCAAATAAATTATCTTAAAAAATAATACCTTTAAAAAAAATGTAATTTAAAAAAGTACCTTTAAAATAATACTTTTTAAAAAAGTACCATTTAAAAAACTAATTTTGAAAAAAAAAACTTTTTTGAACAAGTACGTTTTAAAAAATTATTTTTTGAAAAATACTTTTTCAAACGTCCTTTTTAAAATTTACCCTTGAAAAAATTACTCTCAAATAAATTACCTCTGGAAAAAAAGGAGCTTTTGAAAAAACTTCATATAAAATGATACCTCTTAAAAAAGTACCTTTTAAACTAAAGCACTATTCAAAGACAATTGCCTTTAAAAAAAGTACCTTTTGAAATAAAGTATTTTTTAAAAACACTTACCTTTTAAAAAAAGTATCTTATAACAAGTACATTTAAAAAAGTACTTTTTTAAAATGTACCTTTCAAAAAAGTACCTTTAAAATAATTAATATCTCTTCGAAAAAAATTAATTTAGATAAAGTACCTTTTACCAAAGTACCTTTGTTAAAAAAGTACTTATTAAAAAACAAGTACCTCAAAAAAGTTCATCTAAAAACTACTTTCAAAATATACCTTTAAAAAGCACCTTTAAAATAATTCTTACTTTTTCGCAAAAAGTTCCTATACAAAAGTACTTTTTACTAAAAAGTAACTTTTGAAAAAATAATATAAGCATATAAAAAAGTATATTCCTCTTAAATAATATAAGCATTTTAAAAAAGTACATTCCTCTTAAATAATATCTTGGAAAAAAGTACCTTTTAAAAAAAGTACCTTTAAAAACATATGAAACTATTAATGCACCTTTTAAAAAGTGCATCATTTTTAAAAAGTTCCTTTGAAAGGTAATAAAATTTAATTTTGAAAAAAGTACTTTTTTCAAAAAGTTTGTTTATGACAAATATTACAGGTTTAAAAACAAGTAACTTTAAAAAAATTTATCTTTTATCTTTTAAAATAATTAATACCTTTTCAAAAAAAAAAACTTAAAAAAAACCTTTTACAAAAGTATCTTTTTCGAAAAAGTACATATTATAAACAAATGCCTTAATAAAGTATCGTATAAAAAGTACCTTAAAACACTACTTTTAAATAACATACCTTTAAAATAATGAATACCTTTTGTAAAAAAATTAACTTAGATAAAGTACCTTTTACCAAAGTAGATTTGTTAAGAAAAGTACTTATTAAAAAACAAATACCTCAAAAAGGTAACTATAAAAACTACTTTCAAAATATACCTTAAAAAAGTACCTTTAAAATAATTTATATCTTAAAAAAAAGTACCTTTTGAACACTTCACTTTTCAAAAAAGTACCTTTTACATAATATCTTTTAAAGAAGTAAATGCTTCTTAAATAAAACCTTTAAAAAAGTACCTTTTAAAAAAGTGTCTAAAAAATACTTTTAAAAAAAGTGTATAAAAAGTATTTCTTAAAACATTTGGAACTATTAATGTACCTTTTCAAAAAAATTACCATTTGACAGGAAGTACACTTAAAAAATAATATTTTGAAAAAGTACCATTTGTAAAAAGTATCTCTTAAAAAAAATTGCAGAGTAAAAAAAGTATGCAGCTTTTAAAAAAGTTACATTAAAAAACTTGATTTTTAAAAAAGTACCTTTTCAAAAATTTAACTTCGCGAAAAAAGGACCATGAGAAATTATTTTTTAAAAAATTGACGTACTTTTTAAAAAGGTACGTCTTGAAAAATTTACCTTTTCGAAACAAGCAAGTACCATCAAAAAAGTACCTTTTCACAAAAGTACCATTTGAAAATAATTATTTTTTAAATAAAAAGTACCTTTAAAAGAAAGCAGCTTTAAATTAAAAAAAAATACAATTTGCAAGAAGTATTCTTTGAAAACAAAAAAAAACATTAACTTTTAAATAGTACCTTTAAAAAAATAACATTTGAAAAAAGTACCTTTTAAAAAATTCTTTTATAAAAAGTATATTTTAATTAAATTATTTACCTTCATATTCATAAAAAAATAAAATGAATTTGAAAACCATTTTAGTAAAATTTTTGTATGAAAATTTCAAATTCATTTTAAAATTTATGAATATGGGGATTAAAATTTTGCTTAAAGAAATGTCCTTTCTTTCTTTCTTTCTTTAAAAAAAAGTCCTTTTAAAATAAAAGTTAAATACCTTTTTAATAGAAGTTTTCTTAATTTGAAAGCATGTGTAAATATATCTTTAGATCGATATATGTATGTCTGCAAATAAACTTTGGCCGAAAGTAGCTTGTAGTTGTTCTCCTTGTTATTTGTTTAGAAAAAAAAAGAATATTTAAACAACGGTGGGCAGCAGGCATAACTAAGCCAGATACTTTCGCCCCAAAGTATATTTTTCCTAATTTTGAAAGCAGTTTAATGCAAATATTGCATTTGTAGTTGATATAATTTCTGTAGCTGTTGCTTAAAACGTGTTCCAGTTGCAGTAATGATGATGATGACAATGACTACACAACAACAGCAACAACTATTTTGAATTTTGCATTTGGGGGAAACATTATTAAGGAAACATTGTTCGTTATTTAAGCGTGAACTTTTTTTAGTTGGCAGCCTTTAAGGCAGCGGAAAAAAGGAGGATATTTGGCTGTCTTCGTTTTAAGTTTTATTTATTTTTTGTATTTTTTGTTGCTGCTGACATCTGTAACAGTTTATGTTTGAAAATAGTTAAGCAACACTTTTAATATGCAGACAGACAGACAGACAGACCCATTGGTGGCAACAGTACCAGTGAGTGAGACTACGAGTATATGCGAACCGAACATTAGTTGTGTATTTATGGTATACACGAGCACCAGCAGAGACTATCTGATGTTGGTGATCTGCTTTTTGTTGTTGTTGCTGTTACTGTTGCTCTGTTGTTGTTATAGTTTTGCCTTCATAGTAGGCAACTAACCATAGTTCTTTGTTTGTATGTTGGTGGAAATTTATGTCAACCCTTCTTGTCGTGTGTTGAATATTACGATGACATTTCAAACATAATTTAAGCCCACGCAATATGCAACATGTATACATTAAACAAACGTACTTGCAACGTAATATTTACACCAAATAAACTTCCAAAAAAAAAAAGACAAACCAACAGCCAGCCAGCCAGCCAGCAAACCAAACCAGCCAGTAAGTAACTAAGCCACGTAAAATAGACATAGACAATAATCGCCCAAAAAAAAAAAATTGAATTAAAAAAAAACATGAATATTTCACTGGGCGTAGATGAGCGCGCGGAATGTCAACTAGCAACAGCAACAGCAACAGCAACAGTAACAACAACAAAAACAACAACAATAATAATATTTGGATCTATGTGATGGCGTCGTCGAATATTTTACAAAATGTGTAATAAATAGTGCAATTCTTGTCTCTCTACGCTGCGGTAAAGACAATTCCATTTCCACGGTATTTGTTTGTTGGATGATCATCGTCGACATTGCAATCAGCAAGATCTCTCGCACAGAACCAACCAACAACAAATAAATGCAATAAAATGTGTAGGTATCGAAGGTAATTTGTTGACATGTATACAAAATAATTTTATTAAGTTGATGTTTTTGTTGATTTCCTTTTTATTTAAGATTGTCGTAAATTCTCATAAAAATGATGATGATGATGATGATGATATGCCGAGATGATGTCGTCTTAAAATAAAAAAAAAATCATCTGCGCCAAAATAATGTTGAGTTCCTTTTAAATTCGTTTGCTAGTGCCACCACCATCAATATATTTTGCCCAAGGATATGTTCCAATTTTTGCAACTACACCCCCTCTGCCAAAAATTTTGGGTTGCATGCAACTCGTTAAAAGTGTTTTTGTTGCAGCTCATTGACTTGGGCACGCGCAAATGATGATTGTTGTTTTCTATGGTAATGTGAGTGTGTGTGTGTGCTTGACGTTGCAGCAACAACAGTTAGTTACATTATTACTTGCAATTTTTATTATGCGCCCAAGGGTGTTTTCCACTTTTATGTACAAGTATTTGTGCAAATCGTCCTCAGCTTCAATCTTGTCTTACTTACGAGTACTTTACTATTCCCATTATTTGCTCAAAAATTTCTCAATACAGCTGCCTGCCGGCATTCATTGAAAGAAAATCTAACCGCAGCTACATACATACATAGCTCTTCTGTTTTAAGCACGAGTTGTTACAAAATTAAACTGACAAACACTTCCATGTTGTTTCTGTTGTTATTTTCTTCAATATCTATTTTTTTGTTCTCCTTCTTTGTGGCCCATTTTATCAACATACTCGTTAACTGCCTTTTATATTCGTACCTTTAGCACCATCAAACTACATATATTTGTAAGCAGGCAATCTGTAATTTGGAAAATGAATAAAAAAAAACACAACAACAAAAGACATAAATAAAAGAAAAATATGTAGTAACAACAGACCAATAAAATTTCTTCTTTAAGGCTGCAGGAAATTTACTTAATTAAATATAAATAAAATTTTGCCGTTATAGACAATTCGCTAAAAAAAAGACAAAATTAAACTTGATATTTAAGCATATTTCCGGCCCATGGTGTTTAATGTCACTGGTGATCAGAAAAGGCTGTGCGATAGCTGCCAAGCTGATTAAAAGTTTTTCTTTTGAATAACCAAATTCTAACGACAACTATAGGGCCTGTTCCACAATGTCGACAACGTTCGACTTGTCGCTTACTTACAATTGAAACAACAACTAAAAATTAAAATTTGTTTTTGTTCTGAATGTTTTCGAAATCGTGGGATTGGCCCATAGTGTCTGACATATTCAATGTTTTACTGTGAACCTTATGGGAATTATTAAACTTTATAAAATGAAACTTGTGGCCCATTGTGTTTAATGTCATTGGGATCAGAAAATACTGTGCGATAGCTGCCAAGCTATTACGAGTACAATTGCAATGGCTTAATTTATTTTAGAATAATCCAGTTCAAAAGAAAAATATTTAAATAAAATAACTGGAAACAGAATAGAATAGAAGAATTTTAAAGTAGTGCTTTAGTACCTTGTGAAAAAATATCTTAAAAAAAGTACTTTCTGAAAAAAGTAATTTGTAAATGAAGTAACTTCTGAAAAATGTAATTTAAAAAATAACCTTTTGAAAAATTTTCTTTTAAAAAGTTCCTTTTGAAAAGAGTCCATTTTATAAGTAAATTAAAAAAATACCTTTTTAAATAATTACATTTTTAAAAAAATGCCTTTTAAAAAAAGTACCTCTAAAGAGTACAAATTAAACAAGTACCTTTTTAAAAATTAACTTTTAAAAAAGTACCTTTTGAAGAAGTAACTAAAGAAGGACTTTGTACAAAAAAGTACCTGCTAAAAAGCTATTGCATAAAAAACCTTTTAAAACAGTTGAATAAATAAATACTTTTTCTAAAAAGTACTTTTTAGAAATAGTACCTACATTAAAAATCATTTTAAAGATGTACCTTAATTTAAAATACCTTATGAAAAATATCTTAAAAAAAGAACTTACTAAAAAAAGTACATTTAAAAAAAGAGGACCTTTTGAAAAAATTACCTTTTGCAAAGAGTACGTTCTCAAAAAAGTACTTTTTAAAAAGAGTACCCATTAAAAAAAGTACTTTTTAAAAAGAGTACCTATTAAAAAAAATACTTTTAAAAAGAGTACCTATTAAAAAAAGTACTTTTTAAAAAGAGGACCTTTTGAGAAAAAGTATTCTTTAAAAAAAGTATATTTTGAAAAAGTATCTTTTGAAAAAGTTTCTTTTAAAAGCGTTCCTTTTGAAAAGAGTACCTTTTATAAGAAGTACACAAATTAAAAAAACGTACCCTTTGAAAAATGTCCTTTTAAAAAAGTACCCTTTGAAGAAGTAAGTAAAGGAATACTTTTTACAAATAAGTACCTGTTAAAAAAGGTATCTCATTCAAAGAACGTTTTAAAACAGTTGAAAATTTTTTTTCTAAAGGGTACTTTTTACTAATAGTACTTATAATAAAAACATTTTCAGGAAGTACCTTAATTTATGAAAAATTATCTTAAAAACAGGACTTTCTGAAAAAAGTAATTTTTACAGAGTAGCTTCTGAAAAAATACCATAAAAAAATACCCTTTAAAAAAGTACCCTTTAAAAAAGTACCCTTTAAAAAAGTACCTTTTAAAAAAAGTCCATTTTACAAGAAGTAAATTTAAAAAAGTACCTTTTTGAAAAGTACCTTTTTAAAATTAACCTTTTAAAAAAGTACCTTAATAAATACCTTTAAAAAATACAAATTAAAAAAGTACCTTTTAAAATACTAATTTAAAAAAAAGTACATTTTTAAATACATATGTACATAAGCAAAGTAAATTTTGAAAAAAGTACTTTTTAAACAAAGCAACCTTACAAAAAGGACTTTTCAAAAAAGTACCTTTTCAAAAGAGAACCTTTCAAAAAAGTATCATTTTGAAAAAAGTACCTTATGAAATAAGTACCTTTTAAGGAAATTATCTTTGAAAAAAGTACCTTTAAAAAAAGTACCTTTTACAAAAGTACCTTAAACAAGTATACATATATCAAAGAAAGTACCTTTTGAGCAATACACCTTTGAAAAAAGTACTAAAGTACCTTTTCAAAAATTACCTTTTAAAAAAGTACCTTTCAAAATAAATACCTTTTAAAAAAGTACCATTTGAAAAAGTACATTTTAAGCAAAGCACTTTTAAAGGAAAGCACCTTTGAAAAACGTACCTTTCAGAAAAGTACCTTTTACAAAAAGGACCTTTCAAAAAAGGATCTTTTAAAAAAAGAATCTTAAACAAGCATGTATATATCAAAAAAGTACCTTTTGAAAAACTACCATTTTTGAGATAACTTTTACCTTTTATACCTTTTAAAATTGTAGTACCTTTTTAAAAAAAAGTAGCTTTTAAAAAGTAACTTTTAAGAGAAAGTAGTTTTTGCAAAAAATTTTTTTTTAAAGTATGTTTTAAAAATATATCTATAAATTTTGTATATTTTAAGGTTAAAGTTTCTTACCGAAATATATTTTGCTAAAAGTTGTTGTTGGGATAGGCCGATTGGTACGCCAGTCCTCTGGCTGTGGGTTCGATTCCCAGAATATGCGTTCTTATTTCCTATTTTATGCTATGCATTTTAAATTAAATTACCTTATAAAGTGTAATTATATTTATAAAAAAAGTATATGATTTTTAAGTAAAGTAATTTTCAATCTTCGAATAGCGAACCACCATATATGCCACAGCAAATTTCAATTATATAAACTGAAACTTTCGCTTGTCAAGCTTATATTTCAAACTTTTTTTTCCTGTGCACCATTTCTGTTCAAAACTAAAACTTTGCTTAATTGTAATGCCGCCTTTTTACAAAAAAAAAAAAAAAAGAAATCATCACTTTAGAAAAAATAAAAATAACTGCACCGCTAAAATAAAAAGAAGGAAAAAAACATTTGCTGATTCCTCAGAACCATCTGCAATTTGTCTAGCAACATTTTTGCTGTATTTTATTTTTAGCCAAAGTTTTATTATTGTGTTTAGCTTAAAGGAACTATTAGGTTATTAAATTGCTACTTACGCGGAAAATACGGTCAAGCTGAAGAGTAAAGTACCCTACAAGTAAAAATACTGCGAATGAAGGAATAAGCTGCATTGAAAGCTTTTCTTAAGGCAATGTAAACTTTTTGCAGATATTCCCTTTTAAAAGGTTTTAGGTTTTTTTTAGGGAATTTTATTATTTGAAAATGGGAAAATTTCAGTTGTTTGAAACTTTTTATATAAAAAATCTCAAAAACAATTAAAATTTCTTTGGGTTTTTCAGCAGCACCAAAAATTAATAGAGCAAGAATATTGAAATTGGACTTAGCATTCAAGTTTTAAAAAAATCTTTTAAAATGAGAAATTTAAAATCTAGCATTTTATTTTTACTTGTGTAGAACATGCTGGCAGATACTTTGGTCCGATTTCACATTCTCCCATCATAATTTTCTGGCAACACTGATGCTAACTAACAACGGAGAGCAGGGTACGAAAATAAATAAACAAAAACGTTTTAGTTTCTTTTCATTTTGTTTTTTGAGTAAAAATTAAAACAAACATATTTTATTTTATATTAAGCTTCTGCAGCTGGAAAAGAAAAAAATGGGAACAAAATTTAATTGTCTTAAGAAAGAAAAATATTGCCCCAACTTTAGTGTTTAGTATCGCCGTTCGTTGGTTATATGCTCCTTTTTATAGCTATGCTATTTATGTCAAAACACATAATCTAAGACGTGATTTTCGTAACAAAAATAATCGACACTATAACAGTTATAAATTTATTTTTTATTTGATTTCTTTGTACTTAAAAGCAGAGTACGAAAATAAACGAAACAAATTGTTCGATTTCGGTTTCTTTCGTTCTTTGAAGTGAGTGCAACAAAAACAATCAGGTATGTGATGGAAAACGATCGTTTTTGACTTTTAAAAAGCACACTAGAAGATAAAATATAAACCATATTATAGGGCTATGAAAAGAAAAAGCTATTAAAAACAAGTTTTAAAATTATTGACAAAACGACTATAGGAATTATATCACCCCTTTTATCGTTTTCAAATTGGTTTTGTGTCTAAATCGTTTTTCATCACATACCTGAATGAGAACGATTGCTCAATTTATTTTTGTATTGTTTTTGCACATGAGCACAAACCAGAGAACACAGCCGATCCTAGCCTGTAAGCCGGCTAGGAGCCGCCATCGGCCATAAACAATACATTTATTTAATTAATAATTTAAGTGCCCCGCTAGAAAAGAAAGTGGAAATAAATGGAAACTCGTTTTGAAATATTTGCGGCGAATTTGACATCATCCTATACGGCCATGTCACAGAGTTCAATTCCGGAACCGGATCATACCTCAGCATACCACAGTCTGGACACACCTAACAAATTTCCGTAAACATCTCCTACAAAAATGGGGTGGATTTAATTCCGATTCCGAACGGAATTTAACTCTGTGACATGGCCGATAATATAATTTTATTGCATTACTATTTAACACATTAAGTTTGTCTTATACAGCTAAGCAGCATAGCTATAACCTGGTGTCCTAAGACACCTTTCTTTCTTTTTCCCAGTCTCTTTGTTACTACTGCTGCTGTGTGCAAACACCACTGACTGTAGGGTGCTCTGCATCTAAACACTTTTACAGTTAAATCGAATGCATTGAATTTCGGAATTTTAGAGAAGAATACAATCAGGCAGAAGAAAGAAAGAAAAACAAAAAAAAAGGTTGCAGAAGGCTAAACATTTTTAGTGGCAGAAAATGTTAAAGAAATTAGTTTTTCTTAAGAAAACCCCTTGTGAGACTCTTCCGATCAACATCTGATGATTGTAAAAGCCTCTTGCGCTAGTTCTTCTTATTCTCTAGTTTTCTTGAAGAAAAAAAATGTTTTTTATTATATTTTTTCTTACATTTTCGAACTGGATGTAACCATTTTAGCGTATCTTGATGATATTGGTTTAGTGGCTCTTGGAGGCTGATGTTGGCAGTTGTTGCTGTTGTTGCTATTCTTGCTATGTATTGTTGCTGCTGCTGCTGCTGCTGTTGTTGTTGAGAAGACACAGCACGAGTCAGTGCCAAGATTGATGTTTGCGAAGGCATCACGTCACTATGTAGGTGTTATCGCTCTTGTTACAGTTACATTTGATGTTTTTGTTTTATTTTGTTGTTGTTGTTGTTGTTGTTGTTGTTGTTGTTGGCAGCTGGGTAAATGTAAATGTATGTGTATATGCATGTGCATGAGTATTTGTGATCATTTGCTACGCGTGATGTCCTTAAGGTACGAATTTTCCTTTTCCTGAAGAAGGCATAATGATTAATCAGGTTTCCTCTTATTTTCCAAGCGCATAAAATGAGCAAAACTTTTTAAACTTACAACGATTTAAAATTGGTTTATGAAGTCTTGTTTTTCCTCTGGAATAAACAAAAAAAATAAAATTCAGTTTAGTTTTGAAATAGTTACATACATAAGACAAACCAAACAAGCCGGGGCACTAAAATGATGCCTTAACGTTGGCAGCTATTTGTATAAAATATTTCAAAAAACTGTGACTCAAAGGGATTTGTGCAAGATAAATTAATCTTTTTTTGGAATGTTTATTTTTTTTTGTTAATAATTTTTTTTTATTACTACCAAAGCATTGCTTGTGCTTAGCTTTTTGTTTAACGTTTTCTTCATTTTGAACGACATTTATTTTATATTTACGTGCATATTTATTGCACAATAATCCATTTAGCAACAGAACCATCAAAGTTTTATTTTGAAATACAAAGAAATGTGATCTGTGCAAAATTAAAATTGATCCCATTTCAGTCAACAAAAAAAAAAAAAAAACAACAAATAACTTCATTTGTTCGTTCCATACGTACATTAAAATAGTTTAATAATAAAAAAAAAATCTTAAACAACAACTGACAAACGGATCGCATTTTAATAAGTGCAATTGCCAACTGGCTAAAAATAAAATATTTATTCCGTTCTTTATGATTGTGTGTCTAAATTTTTCTTTGTCTGGCTGGTTTATAAATTTTTAAATAGTGTCAACATGTGTTAAGTCCCAGCAATTAATCGGGTTTAGTCTCGTGTGCAGTCATTTAAGGAGAAAAAAAATAATCTAAATTGTTTCCCATTTGATGAGGAGAATCGAAGCCGTCACCAGAAAAAATGATTTTATGATGATTTTATAAACGATTCTGGCAGAGAAGAACAAAGAAAAAAACAAGGTGTATCGTCATTTTTAAATTTTACGTTTGGTTCATATTTAAACGGGCATTGAAGGCCCCCCCACCTTTGTAGTGGCAAATAGGAATGAAACCCTGCAAAACTGCGAGGAACACTTGAAGCCAAACCGCAAATAAAGTTGCACCAAAAAAACAATCCATAGAGAAAAAATTCTTGATTCTATTAGGTTTTCTTATAAATTGTAAACTATAGGGATTTCTTATTGATTTTATTAGGTTGCCTTCTTGATGTTTTTAAAAAGGTTTTTTTTTTATTTTATTAGGCTATCTTATTGATTTTTTTTTCAATAAGGTTTTCTCTATGAAATTAATAAGATTTCCTTATTTAAAAAAACCATAGAGATTTCTTATTAATTTTGTTCTATTTTATGAGGTATTTAGTGGGCACCGTGTTCTCTGTGCAATATGAAAGTCAAAACTTAATTATTATTCACAATATCAGTTTTTAGGCTTATTGTGAATTTCAAAATTTTTTGTACTCACAGTCATAATTATTAACAGCATCATTTATTTAGGCTTATTGTGAATTTCGAGACTCGATGTTTTAATAATCATAATTATTCACCATGGCCCTTATTATGAGTTGCATTCGATTTTCGATCTTCGCTGGCTAGCGAACATCGAAAATCAAATGTTCAATTCATATTATGGACATCGAAAATTTCGTTGAGCAACGAATTTTGTATCGAACAGAATTTAGATTTCGATGAAGTAGTTTAGTATAAAAAATTATTATAAACGATTGTTTTTTATTTCAAGGTGAACTTGTTGCAAATTTTAAGAAACACTGAGTGATATTCTTTGTCGAATGCTCGTCATAATACCAAATGAAAATTCGTTCGATCGGTGCTTTTGACTATAGTCGCAGATCGAAAGTTGCTCATAATAAGGGCCATACATTTGTAGAATATTTCGAGTGGCGCGGTATAGGGATTGATTTTAAACCCATAGTTTCTCCACAACATTTTCTTAGAATTATACATATGTAGATTTTGTTTTTACTATAAGATTTCTCATAAATCTAAATAATTTAGTATTCAATCTATTCAGGACGATTTGCCACAGTATACTGATCATAAATGTAAATAAATTCAGTAAAGTGCGCTATTTATGTAAAACTACACGAACTTTAGCTTTAAACGTTATATTTTTGGCGATTTTTTTACGCTTTTTCTTAGTTTTAGGTTTTTTTTGCGATTTTATTTTGTTTTTATTTTTATTTTATTTTTTTAGTTTTGGCGTTTTTTTTTCGTTTTAGGAACTTATTTAAGTTGTAGCGATTTTTTAGCGTGTTTATATTTTTTTTTTGGTGTTTTGTTTCAGGGCCTTTTTTTCGTTTTTGCGATTTTTTTAGTTTTAGCGTTTTTTCGTTTTGGCGATTTTGTTACCGATTTTTCTAAGTTTTTGGTGCTTTTTCGTTTTAGCGATTTTTTCGGTTTTTGGCGATTTTTCAATTGTTTTTTAGTTTTGCTGTTTTCTTCGTCTGGCGTTTTTTTTCGATTTTTAATGATACATATTTTTTGTTACAGCGATAAATTTTTAGTTTTGGCATTTGTTCCTTTTTTTCGAGTTTTCCGTGTTTTGGTGATTTTTTTCAGTGTATGGCAATTCTTTTTTAGCATTGGTGATATTGTTTTGTTTGGGGACCTGTTTTTTGTATTTTAGCGATTTTAGCCGCCGGCTACAAACAATACATTAATTTAATCTTCTAGCGGCGTAGAAAAGAAAATAATGGGAAATAAATGGAAATATTTTCAATTATTTGCGGCGACATCATCATATAATATAATTTTATTGCATTGTTATTTAATACATTAAGGGCCCTTTTCACAATGTGCAATTAAAAGCTAACAGCAAGTTTTGTATGAAGAACTGGCAGTTACAGTTCATGTTAACTCTTAATCATACATCGTGAAAAGGAACGTAAGTTTGTTTTATATAGCTAAGCAGCATAGCTATAACCGCGTGTCCTACGACACCTCTCTTCTTTTTTTATAGTTTTGGTGATATATTTCATTTAAGCGCTTTTTCAATTTGTTAATTTTTTGCTTTAAAATTTTTTTAATTTTTTAGTTTTAACATTTTTGAAAATTTCAAGAGCCTTGGCTTTTAAAATAAATCATGGAATCATAGAATAGATAGAAACTTGTTTTTTTCCAATAGCAATCAAATAACCGATTAATCGATACTTAAGGCTCATTAGAATTCAAGTGCCCAGACTTATGAAACACTTTCGCACGGGCGTAGCACGTTTGCTAGTTATTTGTATATTTTTTACAAACTGCTGACGGTCGGTGCAGTGCGATTGTACTGAATTGGACTGGGTGTGGTCGTCATCAAGTCATCGTCGTAGTCGTTGTTGTTGGTGTTGTCTTTGGCGTACCTATGAAATGTATGCCAACTGGGCCAAAAACTAACGCCACAAATGTTCACTAAGAATCAACAACTAGCATTTACTAGTGGCTGGCCATCGGCAACTATTTCAATATTGTTGTTGCTATTTTATTCATTTATTTTTTTTTTCTCTGTATGCATTATTTCTACTATTGCCACCTCGGGATAGGCAACTGCATGATAGGACAGACAAAATGGACGGACGGACGTTTAGATCAACATAGTCCCAAATAATTTTGAATTTATCAGCCATTGTGTGTGTGTGTGTGTGTGTGTGTGATGCAGGAGGAGGAGGAGGAGGGGTGCTGTGATGATGGGGGTGGGCTAAACCTTTTCAGCTACACACTTTAATACTCAATACAAAACCACAGACGACTGTTGCACAAATTGTGCAATTAGTGCACAATCATCAGGCCTGGGTAATGTATACCACTGCAGCAAATGCAAAAGCTGCTACACACACACAAACAAACAACTGCACAAAGAGTCTACATCAAGATGTCCTTCGCTTCAGGAACCACCGTTTCCACCAACAGTTTTTAGTTCAATATTGTCCCTGACTAAAGCTCATATCTGCAATGAATGCAACAAAAAAAAAAAAAGAATCAAACAAAATAAAAAATGCAGCTGTGTCTAAAACACTGAGTGAGTGAGTGCCTACTACAATTTTTTCTGTAGGTAGTTATCTATGGCTGATTAGGAGTGATCTGTGCTGTGTGGTTGCTGTACGAAAGAGTGTATATTGTTGTTGTTGCTGTTGCTGTTGCTGTTGCTGCTGTTGGTCCGACACGAAATATATATGTACATACATACGTACAGACATATCGGCTCATACACATTGCACACATTACTACGGAAAATGTTTAAGATGCTGTTTGCAAGAGTTTGTTGCTGTTGTTGTTGTTGTTGTTGTTGTTGTTGCAGGTATTGATGCTGCTGTTTGTTGTTGATGTTATGACCAACTATTGCCTAAGTTGTGCAATGCCTAACGGTCTTGTGGATCTTCTGTTGTTGTTGTTCTTGTTGTTGTTTCTCTTCTTCGTAATCAGATTAAACTCTCAAAAACGTTATTAGATGAAAATTATTACAATTTTATAGTCATGCGGAAATTATAACAAAAACCGCATCGCATCGCATCCCTACCACCGATCCTCGTACATACATATGAATACGAGAGTATCATCAACTCAGCAGCCGTGTGCAACAAGCATCCAGCCAACCGGTAACAAAAGAATTCATTTTATTCAATTGTACGTTATCAGAAGGAAAGAAATTCTTTTAGTTGTGCATCAAAGGTCAAAAAAGCAAGTTTATTACTGAAGAGCAGCAGCACTTAAGACGATAAAGATAACTAGAAAACTGTTTTAACTGGATTGGTTTTTGATCGAAATGCACAAAATTTGTAGCAATCTTAGGAATCTTCCTTCTCTCAGTCGAAATTTACTCGTAGCTGGCAGAAATTTACAAAAAATAAAAAAAAAATAAAGAAAATTATTGCCATTGGAAAATGAGGTTGACTTGGGAATAAGAAACGAGTATCGCAAATGGTTTCGAACTGAAAGAAGTATTATATTTCCCATTAAACAATCCATATGTACCACATGTATATGAAAAATAGTTAGAATTAAAAGCAACTTTAAAAAACTGACTTATTTTGGAAACTTGCATTTTCCAAAAACGTAATTTTTGCTAAAAAAAAATACCTTTTGAAGAAAGTACAATTTTCGAAGAATACACTTTCAAAAAGGTAATTTTTAAAAACAATAACTTCTTAAAAAAAAGTATCTTGTTGAAAAAAGTAGTTTCTTGAAAAAAGTACCTTATGGAAAAAGTACATTTTTGAGAAATGTTTCTACATACATACATACATATGTATATTATTTTAAATTTATTTTTGGAAAAAGTACCTTTTTCGAAAACGTACCAGTACTTATTTAAAAAAAATTATTCAGTAATTAAAAAAATATTTTTTTGAAAAAGCACCTGCTATTTGAAAAAAGTGAATTTTTGAAAGAGCTCATTACACTGTACAACAGCCAAAATAGCCTTTAGATAAAAGTATGCGGACTATATGGATTTCGATGCGTTAAATTCAAATCTGCTTTCAGTTTTTCTCTATCACGTCGAGATTTTTTTTTATGGGCGTGGCTAATTTTGGCCCCTAAATTAGTCGGCCATATTAATATATTTTACTATAACTCGGAAACCGCTATTTCGATTTTAATAAATAATAAACTAAAAGACGCGCCACAAAATTTTGTTAAAAAAATTAATAATCATTTTTTACCTATTTTTTATGATTTTGGAGTTATTCAGAACTTAAAAAAGAAAAAAGTTTTTTTTTATGCAAAAATCGCGTAATTTTTTTACATTAAAATTGCAATAAAAAAATCAGAAACTCAAAAGTTTCATATTTTTTACATTTTTCTTAAAACCACATATCCTAGGAATAAAACAAGCTATAAAACGTGAAAATCCAGCAATAAATCTTGATTTTATTCAGGTTCCCTGATGATCTGCATTAGCAACAGTGAAATGCGCATAGGGTCCAGCTAAACCCCTCAATAATCAATTTCAATGTATTTTAATAAAAAAGTTATTTTACTAATTAAGTAAAACAATAATTTGGGATTATTAGTGCGTTAATAAACGTTAAACTTAAATTGTAGCAATTCCCAAAAATAAAACATTAAACATTAAAAAAAAGTAATTTTTTAAAATAACTACATTTAAAAAAAAGTACTTTTTTGAAAAAAGTACCTTTTTGAAAAAAGTAGCTTTGTTAAAATAGTACCTTTTTGAAAAAAATAACCTTTTTGGAGAATAATACCTTTTTGAAAAAAGTACCTTTTTGGAAAATAATACCTTTTTGAAAAAAGTACCTTTTTGGTGAAAGTAGCTTACTAAAAAATTACGTTTTTAAAAAGAGGACCAAAAAAAGAAAATTACTGTTTTTAAAAGTACCTCTTTTTGTAAACAGCTCCTTTGTGAGAAAAGTACCCGTTAAAAAAGTACCTTCTTGAAAAAATAATATTTGGAAAACAGTTTTTTTCCTAAATACAGTTTAAGTAAAATTTCTTAGTAAACTCTTGTTAAAAAATTACCCTATTTCAATAATCTCTTGTTTTTTTTTTTGTGAATTTTGAAAAAAGTACTTTGAAAAATTTTTAAGATAATTTTTTTGGAAACTTTTGAAAAAATAACTTAAAACGACTATTAAAAAATCACATATTTTAAAAGTGCTAATAAAAAATATTTATTAAAAACGTAGTACAATTTTAAAAAAAATACTTTTGAAAAAGTTCAATTTTGAAAAAATGTCCATTGTTAAAAAAGTACCTCCATGAAAAATTAAATTAAAAAAATTTTAAAAAATTACAGCCTTATTTATAAAAATTATGAAGGTTTTTTAAGAAAAATTTTTATGAACATTTTCTTAAACCCTTTACCTATTTAAAAAAAAATTATTTTTAAGAAAAGTACCTTCATGGAAAAGGGGTCTTTTAGGAAAATTTACATTTTTGAACAAGTAACTTTCTAAAACAAGTATCTTAAATATAATTTTTTTAAAAATAAAATTTAACTTTAAATCATTTTTAAAAAAGTGTGATATATTTATTTATAAACTCCTTTTTTTAAAGAATATATGTATATTATGAAGTGCGTTTTAAAAAAAAATTCTTTGAAAAGGGTAAAAAATCACATTTTTAGAAATTACTTTTTCAAAAATCCATTTTCAAAACAGCAAGCTTTTAGAAAAAGTACCTTTTTAAAAAAAACAAGTTATTAAAAAAATAAATTTTTAAAAATTTTAATATAAAAAAAATTATTTTTGTTAAATTACCTTTTTGAAAAAAGGTCCTATGTGTGTATATAAAAAAAATTACTTTTTAAAAAAGGTGCTTCTTTAGGAAAAAGTTCTTTAAGGAAAGTACATCTTCACAAAAAAGTAACTTTACACAAAAACGTACTTTTTAAAAACTGTATGTTTTTACAAAAAAAAACCTTTTAAACAAAAACTTTCCTTTTAGAAAAAGGTACCTTTTTACAATAAACGTAACCTTTTACAAAAAACGTGCCTTTTAACGAAAAACGTACCTTTAAAAACAAGTACCTTTTAACAAAAAACGTACCTTTTAAAATAAAGTACCTTTTTACAAAAACGTACCTTTTTACAAAAAAAACCTTTTTAAAAAAACGTACCTTTTTAGAAAAACGTTCCTTTTAGCAAAAAAAGTACATTAACGTACTCTTTAACAAAAAGGTTCCGTTTTACAAAAAGCGTACCTTTTTACAAAAAAGTAACTTCACACAAAAACGTACTTTTCAAAAACTGTACCTTTTTACAAAAAGCGTACCTTTTTACAAAAAACGTACCTTTTTACAAAAAACGTATCTTTTTACAAAAAACGTACCTTTTTACAAAAAGTACCCTTTTACAAAAAAATTATTTTTTTCTCAAAAAGTACGTAATTGAAAGAAGTACCTTTTAAAAAAAATTGCCTTTCCTTAAATGGAGATTTTAAAAAAAGTTAATCAATGTGTTCAATACACTTTATTTAAAAAAAGGGAATTTTTAATAAATTCCTTTGTTTAAAAATTTTTTTGGGTATATGTAATTTGAAAACAAGTACTTAAAGCAATGCCTAAAAATCTTTTTTACATACGGATACTTTTTAAACCCCGACCAAAAAAAGGCGTGTTATAAGTTTGTAGCGTGTGTCTGTGTGTCTGTCCATGTCCACGTACAGCCCAAACCGTTTAAACCCTACCTTTTAAAACGCTGAATTTTTTAAATATTTTCTTTTAGAAAGTTATCTCTCTAAACCAAGGATTTTATATAAAGTTTCTTCATACTCGTACTTTCGAAGATGTGGATAAGTACATTTGATTGCACAGTTCCTTTTAGAAAAGTACGCTTTTGTACACAATTGGGACTTGAATAAATTTACTGCTTTCCTAATAATAACTAACAACCTTTTTTTTTTAGACAATTAATTTTGCTTTAAAACTTAATTTTCCAAAAAAAAAACTCGTTATTTCACTCTTAAGTAGCTAATATTTGTTTTATGAATTCTGTAACAGTTTTATACATTTAATTTGAAGAGATACGAGTATTTCTACAGACACCGATTTTAGTGTGGTTTCCTATGACACAGAATTAAATAAATCAACCTAATCATCATGATCATTAGTGCATAATCATCATTAATAACTGGCAGATACTCGCGTACAACAGACAAACAAACAAACAAACAAACAAACAAAACAAAGCAATCATCATACATTTATGATCAAACAAACTCGTTAACACATCTGTACGTATGTACATATGTATTTATGTAAGTACATCCATATGCACCGGTACATACATACATACATATATATGCCTGTACAGTGTACACTCTGCTTGATCTCCCATATATGTTTAGACTTACATACTTATACACTGATTAGTACTCGTACTTCTGTGCAATATCTGTATCTGTAGTTTTTGAACAGGTTTCAAAGGAAATTGAGACATCAAATACTATTGCTGCTGCTCTACGAGATCGTCTGAAACATTTATTTATGAAAAATAAAAAATAAAAAAAATTGCTCCTAAAGTGTAACATGGTAGATGGCAACTAAATCATAAGACCTGATCATTAACATGCGGTTTATTGAGTATCAATTGATATAATTTATTAGAAAAAAAATTCGTTTTCCACGTTTCGTTCACTCTTAATGTTCATTTATGGCATTAAAATTCTGTAATATGTTTGTTTGAGAGCATGAGTTAAATTTTATGACAGGAATTTTAAAATAATTTGTTTACGTAAGAGACGTTTTGGAGATGAAAAGTACTTTTTTTATTATTTATAAAAAAAAGTACTTTTTATTAAAAAAAAAGTATTTTTTATATGAATAAAGTTTCTTTTAATGTCACAAGTAAGTCCTTGCAAACTTTTTAGTTTTCGTGATTTTACATTTACAAAATTTTTTATGCAAAAAGTACTTTTCGCGTAAAAAGTTAAAAGTACCTTCAATATAAAAACACCTTATACAAGCAAATTTTATATAAACAGTAGTTTTGCGTAAGAGATATTTCTAACGCCAAGTTTAATTTTTATGTAAAAAGTAACTTTTATGCAAAAAGTACCCTTTTTTGGCAAAAGTAAATTTTTTGGCAAAATTACCTTTTTTGGCAAAAGTACCATTTATCCAAAAATTACCTTTAACGTAAAAAGTACGTATTTGTAGGAAGTAAAAAGTACTTGTATATAAAAAGTACATGTACTTAAAAAGGACCTTTATGATGTAAAAACTACCTATGTATGTATATGTAAAAAGTACATTTATGTGTAAAGTACATTTATGATGTAAAAAGTACTTTTATGTAAAAAGTAACTTTATGATGTAAAAAGTACATATACGTAAAAAGTACCTTTATGTAAAAAGTACCTTTATGTAAAAAGTACCTTTATGATTTAGAAAGTACCTTTATGTAAAAAGTACCTTTACGTCAAAAGTATCTTTAATGTAAAAAGTACCTTTTGTGTGAGATGTACCTTTTGTGTAGGAACTCAGCTTCATGTAAAAATTAACATTAATATCAAAAGATACTTTTAAATGTTAAAAGTACCTTTTGAGTTAAAATTAACTTTTATCTTAAAAGTACTTTTTATTTAAAAAGTTCTTCTTATGCGAAAATTACCTTTTGTGTTAAAAGTAGCTTTTATGTTAAAAGTACCTTTTATGTTAAAAGTACCTTTTATGTTAAAAGTACCTTTTATGTTAAAAGTACCTTTTATGTGCAAAGTACTTTTTATGTAAGAAGGACATTTGTGTAAAAAGAACATTTTATGTTACAAGTATCTTATATGTTAAAAGTACCTTTTATGTTAAAATTATCTTTTATGGTAAAGGTACCTTTTGTGTTAAAAGTACCCTTTAATATTGAAAGTACCTTTTGTGTTTAAAGTACCTTTTATGTTAAAAGTATATTTTATGTTAAAATTACCTTTTATGTTAAAAGTACTTTTTATGTTAAAAGTACCTTTTCTGTTAAAAGTACTTTTTCTGTTAAAAGTACCTTTTATGTTAAAAGTACCTTTTATGTTAAAATTACCTTTTGTGTTAAAAGTAATTTTATGTTAAAAGTACCTTTTATGTTAAAAGTACCTTTTATGTTAAAAGTACTTTTTATGTTAAAAGTACCTTTTCTGTTAAAAGTACTTTTTCTGTTAAAAGTACCTTTTATGTTAAAACTAACTTTTATGTTAAAAGTACCTTTTATGTTAAAAATACATTTTATGTTAAAAGTACCTTTTATGCTAAAATTACCTTTTGTGTTAAAAGTAATTTTATGTTAAAAGTACCTTTTATGTTAAAAGTATATTTTATGTTAAAATTACCTTTTATGTTAAAAGTAATTTTATGTTAAAAGTACCTTTTATGTTAAAAGTACCTTTTATGTTAAAAATACATTTTATGTTAAAAGTACCTTTTATGCTAAAATTACCTTTTGTGTTAAAAGTAATTTTATGTTAAAAGTACCTTTTATGTTAAAAGTACCTTTTATGTTAAAATTACCTTTTATGTTAAAAGTACTTTTTATGTTAAAAGTACCTTTTCTGTTAAAAGTACTTTTTCTGTTAAAAGTACCTTTTATGTTAAAACTAACTTTTATGTTAAAAGTACCTTTTATGTTAAAGGTATCTTTTATGTTAAAGTAACATTTATGTTAAAATTACCTTTTATGTAAAAAGTACCTTTTATGCAAAAAATTCCTTTAATGTAATGAGAAAAACTGTTTTTACACAAAAAGTACTTTTAAGTAAAAAGTAAATTTTTGTTAAAAAGTATACTTTTCATGTAGACAGCACATTTTACGTCAAAAGTAGTACTTCTAATTTACAAAGTACCTTTCGTGTAAAAAGTTCTTTTTGGGCACAATGTTTCTTAAGTCTAAAACTATCTGCATATCGAAATACACTTTTTCGTAAAAATTATATTTTATGCACACAATATCTTTTATGAAGAAGAGAAATTTCTATGTAAAAAGTACTTTTTATGTGCAAAGTACCTTTTAGGCAAAAAGTAAATTTTTTACAAAAATAAATTTTTTTATTAATAGTGTAAGTAAGTACCTTTAATTATAAATTAACTTATATGTAAAAAAATGAATATTTGCCACAACAACGTCATAACTCAACAAATGTGATTTGTGAGTAAATAATGCAAAATTACATTGTGTAAAAATTTAATGCAAATTTGTTGCATACTTAACTCTTGAGAGTATAATAAAATTTTATTTTTTTATTGCCTTTGACAACATTCCTCCGACGACCCATTGTTCACTTAGAAATTATTCTAATGCTATTGAATATAATTTATTTGTATTATAACATTTTAAAGAAAGTATATGGAATGCAAACAAATTATGAATATTAATTCCTCAGCTTTCTTAATACACAACGATGGCCGATAATGGCTTAGTAAAATTAACCCCTTGCAAGCTGAAAGTATTTTAGTCTCACCTTGTTCCGTAACTATTTGTGGGGGTCAGGTAAATGTCATTCAAAAAAGTTAGCGCTTGTCTATTCGCTCTTCAAAAAAATAGCATAAAATTGTTTGTACGAGTATATTCCTGTTCCCTAAGTTCTAGAAAATAGTATGTTTAATAAGCCTCTGTCAATAGCAGTCAGCTGTTTTTGCATAAGAATAGACAAGCGGCAATTTTTTGTTATTTTAGGGATGTGACATCGATAAAAAGTTAGAGAATAAGGGGGCATGTATTTTCTTTAGTTTCAATGCAATATTTGTTTTTAGCAAGCTGTAACGTTTTCCCTAAGAGGACTTTTCAAGCTGCCTACAAACGCTAATGGGTTAATATACAAAGTATATAGTTATTTGCTAGCGTTGAATATTTTTTTTCTTCTAATTAAAAAATAACACTTATATTAAATGAATGATTGACTTTTCTACTCACATGCAATTAGTAACATGTTTATTAATTACTTGCTTACGTTCGATGCCACTCTCCAGCAGTTTAAATGTATGAAATGACGGTAGTGTAGTCATTTTGCTGAATCTAAAATTAGTTTGCATTTGTAAGTTTTGAATGTTTATTGAAATCATTTTATTCATTTGTGGACCTGTTGCCGTATATGTTACAATTTTTTCTTTCTTTTTGCATCTGTGCAATTTAAAATAACAAACTGTAATGAATTCATTTATTCACACAAGATGGTGCAATTAAAAATAATCGCTTTAAATCAGTCACAGTGAAAGTAGTCTGTCTCCAAAAACCTCAAACCTCAATTAATGTAATCAGTCAGTTGTTGTGTTCAATGGATTTCAGCCATCCAGCCCCAGCCCCAGCCCCAGCCATTGTCAAATCAATAACTTTAGCATTGAAATATGTAGATTGTTGTGGTAAGTGTCTTCTTCCTCTTCCTCTGCGTCTTATCTTCGTCTTCATCTTCTTCTTGTTGCTTGGCTTGCTGCCAAGCTAAATGTGGGTTAATTAATTAACTCTTCGGTAATTAAGGTAACAACATTATTGTTGTTGGCCAGAAATCATCTTTATAAACACCCATCAGAGCCAAATCAGCCAGCGCAGTCCAGGCAGCTGCCATCTAAACAGATTTAGTTCAAAAAATAAAAAAAATTAAATTAAAGAAAAATGCAAAAGAAAAAGGTTTTTTTCTGGGCACTTTGCACGCATCAGCATTTTATAATTTAACAATTCAAAGCAACAATTTTAAATATTTTGTGGGTCTGATTTGAGTTTTTTTTTTGGTTGTATCTTTATCATCGCTTAGCTCTAGTAACTGTAGGGAAAGGCGTGTGCTCCGTTTTATTTGATGTTATTGAATTTTGTTGCTTTTGTTAGTTTGAGATTTTGAAAAGTGAGTTAATTACCCTTCCGGTGCTATTGCTTTTGAATGTTTGTTCGTTTGATAACGTTTTTTTTTTCGCTTTTTTATTTAACTTTTTAAATGGTTTTACCGTTTTTTTCCTCAAGTGTTAGTTTGTGAGTGTGTGTGTATTTTATTTAAAGTTCAGCTTTTTAACGCCTTTAGCGCTTGCATTGCGGTGGCCAATAATGGAATGTATGAACCGCTGCTGTATCTGGTTGTAGCATGGATTTATTTTTTAATAATTTCTTTATTTATTTATATATTTTGTATTAGGGAGTTTACCAAATTTGCTGCACAAGTTTTTGCTTTAGAAAAGGCAAATTAATATTTTCTTGTTTTTTAAATTAAAATGCCTTTTAATCAGGGCGGTGGACTGTCGTGCAATTCGATCCGAAAGAAATTTTAATGTTAATAACATAAAAATTTTAAATCATTTTCTTTCGTTTCGAAATACAGAGTAAACCTGCAGGCCTTGGAAAAAAAACAAAGAGAGGTGTCTTAAAACACCCGGTTATAGCTATGCTGCTTAGCTGCTTATGTATACAAAACTAAACTTAATATTTTAAATAACAATGCAATAAAACTATATTATATCTGTGGCAAAAAGAGGAAAAAGTGCTTAAGTCGAGATAAGCTGATTTTGATAATCTGCATATTCGAAAGTACCCCTGGTCAAAATCTTAATTAATTTGTCTGATTTTTCAGGAAGTTATAGCAAAATTACTTGCGACTTATCTTTTTTTAGACTTCTAATCTCATTTGGAATAAAAGCTTAATTAAGGTTATACTTTGGTATATTTCAACTTAAATGTATTATTTACAGTGTGTAGAACGATGTTTGCTTAAAAAAATAATGGTTAACATAGAATTTCCCAATTTAACTGTAAAAGAAATACATTTCTGAAAATCGACTTGAACGCTTAAAAGTGCTCTCCTGCTAAACAGTAAAATATGACTTAAGCACTTTTTCCTTATTGCCGCAGATATAATGATGTCAAATTCCCCGCAATTGTAGTGTGCGTCTCTGTATGTGTGTATCCGTGTGTCTGTACGAGTCCAAGTACAGACCAAACGGCTGGACCGATTTTGATTTAGTTTTTTCTGTTCGAAAGGTTATTTGATCGTGAAGGTTCTTACCTATGTTTTAAGAAAAATTATCCAGCCGTTTAGAAGATATAACATGTTTTCTAGCTGTAGTCGGGGGTTTTTTAAATTTTTGTTATCTCCCATTATTTTTTACTAGCGGCGTACGATTAAATTAATGTATTGTTTGTGGCCGGCGGCGGCTGTTAGCCGGCTCACAATCAATCGGCTGTATTCTCTGTTATTTTCGTACACACTGGTTTTAGTTACAAAGAAATCAAAACAAAAATAGTGGTTACGCTTTTTGGGCACATGGCTAGGGTTTGGGAAACAGGAATTCCCGGGAAATGACTGCCTAACATTCCCTGGAGATTTTCCCGGGAAAACGGGAAATTAAAAGTACACGATATTTCATAATTATATATACCCTTATATGCAAAAAAATAACGTGTGCTTCAAGTACACGTTAAAACTGGTTTTTGTATGGATATTTTCTTTTAACGTACCCTTCAAGCACACGTTTTTTTTTTTTTTTGCATATGGGGGATAGATTTTTGTGACACACATATTTATAAAATGGCGTAAGTGACTGTCAAATTTATTGAATTATTGAAACCCTGAAAGAAAAATTTGGAATGCACTTAAAAATTCTTTGTCTTAGAACTGTTTTTGTATTAACTTTTATTTAAAAAGGAATGCCTACATTAATAAAATAATCGCAATTTCGCCAACTTTCATTTAATAAATGTATTTAATTTAGAAAATTAACTTTTCCCGGGAACGCGATTTTTTCATTCCCATTTCCCGGGAAGTGCAAAAATCCGGGAAATCCCAAACCTTACACATGGCACACATGAAATGCCAGATGTAAATGCAGCCCAATATGAGTTTTTCCTTATTGCCACAGATATAAGTATTTGTACAACTGCTTCTTAAAGCGTTATTTTTGAACTATTGTAATACATTTTTATGACGAGGTTTATTTGTTTGAAATGTCACTGAAAAACTAAATTTGTTACTTTCTACTTGAAACCATCGATATATAATACGATATTAACTTTAGCCTGTATAATAGAATATCTTACCTGATGTAGATATCAGTGATCGGCAATGAATCGTTTATTCACTATTCATACTGACTCATGAAATTTCAAATATAAGTGAGTAGACATAATTTAAACTCAACTACTCTTATTTACGCCTACTCACGATGTCATTGATTTATAAGTATATGAATGCGACCTCGACATCATAGTCATACCACACTCACTCTTATAAGTCACTTAAGTTTGATTTATAATTTCTGGAAAATACTTATACTACTCACATTGATTCAGCTCACTCAACTCATGCATGTATATTTACAGTGAAACCTCTCCTAATGGACATCTCCCATAACCGGACACCTCTAATAACCAGACAAGTTTTGTAGAACCAAAATTAAAATAAAAGAATAAGTAACACTCTCACACCTCTAATAACCGGACAAAAATACGTCGACGGTAAGTGTCCGGTTTCACTGTATCACATTAGGATTTCAAAATTTTTCGCTGATCGCTTTAGAAAATCGTTTAATTTGTTGTATTAGCTACAGTTTAACATATTCTGTTTGAGTTGCACTTGCGTAGCTCTTACGGTTCTCGAGAAAACTGCCTGTGACAGACCGACAAACAGACGAGCGGACAGACGGACATCGTAGCGAAAACAGTAGGGTTCCCTTTCACCTTTTGTGTATAAAGTTTTAAAATTTTATTGGTGATTTTGTATTTCGGCACTAGACTTGGGTCGAACTCGTTCACTAGTTCATTTTTGCCACAAACCAATGATCAAACCCATTTAAATTACATGGGTTTGATCATTGGTTTGTGGCAAAAATGATTTAGTGAACGAGTTCGACCCAAGTCTATTCGGCACTACCCTAATAAACAAATAATCTTTGGAACAACATTTGGGCGCAAATATTGTTCCATATAAATGTTTGTGGCTTGTGTGTGTGTTTTTTTTTTTGCTCTTTCTAATGTTTGACTTCTGGTCTATACATAATATGTAATCGTATGTATGTATGTAGCAGAATCGTTTCTATGTATGTATGGCTGTGTGTAGCGTAATTTCAGTAGCAAATTTTCTGATTTTTCAAATACTAGTATGTACAAACATATTTTTTGCTCTTGTTTTGTTCGTAGCGAACATTTTATTGAAAGCGTTTTATTGAAGCAACCTGTAGATTTTGTATGATTGTTTTCTACCGGGGCACTAAATGAATGTATTTAAGTAGCCTTACACCAGCAAGCGACCAACAACCGACCGACCGCCCCTCCGACTGGGGCGAACGTTATTATTTAAACGATTCTCCAGCAGATTGCGGTCACTTTCGATTGTATATATGGATGTTGTCGCCTCGTTGTTACGTACGGATATCTCTATTAAATGAATGTATGAATGTCTGTCTGTCTGTCTGTATGTGCCTGTTTTCAGTTATTGTAAAAGTTTTATTGTTTTTGGTTGTCTGTCTGTCTGCCGGTCGGTCGCTTGTACGAGACTGCTGAGATTTGACTTGACTGTTGGCAAAATGTGTGGCCCTGACCACAGTTAACTTCAAATTATTAGTTTCATTATTTCGTTATTTGTTTGTTGCTGCTGCTGTTGTTGTTGCTGTTTTTGTTGTTGTTGTTCTTGTTAGTTATGTGCTGTGTTTTTGATTTAAGAAAAGGCAATACCTATTATTTAAGATTTTATAGTTTCTTAATTTTCAATGTTTCAACATGCATACCGACATGAGCACAAACATATGTAAAATGTATGAATGAATGTTGCGCTTTGGCATTTTCGCCAAACATGTATGAAATGCAAGCAACCTGTTGCTGTTGTTTTAGGGCTGTTTACATGATTTCGTTTTTGTTGATGTGAATGCTGTTACAAATAGAGTTATATAAATTAAATTATCTTGTACCCGTGCAATTCAGCTTTAAGGAAATTGTAATTTTTGTGTATGTGTGGCAAGAGGATACTTTCCAGTTGGCCACGTCTTTAAGACGTCTTTGATGACGGGTACAAGACAATGGTAAGTCGTAGAAGACATATTGAAGACAGCTCCATACAAATCGTCGACGAAATGTTTATACAAATGGCGGCGAGGTCACACAAGACGAGATGAGCGACAATATCGCTCAGATTGTCGTCAGCACGGATTTATTGAAGACAAAAGGAGGAACATTGACTTTCAGATTATCCTCAGCAAAGTTTTATTGAAGACAAAACGAGGGACATTGTTGCTCAGATAGTCATGAACGGCGATTTCCTTTAAATTGTCGATTAGAAAACTTAATCGACAGGTGACATTTCGTCAGGGTGACCGACGACATTTTTCAAAAAGTGGCACCAAATAGGGGATTTATCAAAAAAAAAAAAAGGGGCAAAATTAAAAAAAAAATAGAAAATAAAATTTTTGTCGTATCATATTTTTCAGAAAAAATGTTTGATTTTAAATTTTTTATAAGTATTTAAGAGTAGACTTGGATCGAACTTCTTCACTAGATAATTTTTGACAGAAACCTATGATCAAACCATGGAAATTCAAATGAGTTTGATCATAGTTTTGTGTCAAAAATGAACTAGTGAACGAGTTCGACCCAAGTCTGCTTATAGGTAAATATAGGGTTAAACTTTTTATAAACGACGAACGGATTTTCCCGACCACCTTTGAATCTTATGAAACTTAGTTGTCTTTTTGCACGTTACTTAACTAAGATAAATATAAAACTTTGGACTTACAGCTTCTGTTTTTCCTGAGATATGGCGCATGAAAAAATGAAAAAATCATTAAAAACACATATAAGTGGTCCGCCATTATTGCTCATATCTTGAAAAGTTATTAAGATGCAGGGTCGAAATTGGTCTCGTTTAATAGGTATTGAGAATAGTTTTTAAACTATTTTTTTAGAATTTTAAAAATTTCATTTTTTGAGATATAGTTCCCCACTTTAAATCATGTGACAGTGATCTTTGACCTTTCAGAAAAAAAAAAGTTAAACTAAATGAAGTTTTAAAGCTATTCTCAATACCTATTAAATGGGACCGATTTCGATTTCCCTGTATCCTAAAAACTTTTGAATATATGAGCAATAATGGCAGACCACTTATATGTGTTTTTAATGAATTCCCTACTTTTCGAAGCGCCATATTTCTGGAACCAGAAAAGCTATATACCCAAAATTTTTGAATTTATATTATTTTAGTACTATAGAACATTCGTGCAAATTTTTGTACAATTCTAAGAGGGTTAGATAAAAGATTAGATTTAAAATGGAATTACCCTATAGACTATGCAATATTATTGATTACTTTATTGCTATTATTATTGCCGTTTTGCTCCACATTGCTCAATATATTGCACAGTATTAAAAAAAATATATTGCACAATTTTTCTTAAAATATATCGCTCATTTACTCACACAATGTCATTACTCAAAAAAATTAGTTTGCCAGAAAACGAGTTTAAAGCTTTCAATTCACACACAACTGAATGGAAAAAGAACATTTTATTTTAATTACAAGAGTTGATTAAACAAGATATTTGTATGAAATTTTTACACAATATGAAGAACTTTATGAGGACTAATTCTGCATTATTAACTCAAAAATTAAATTTTTTTAGATATGACGTTCTTTGAGTAAATTAGCGATATTTAAAAGTAAACAAATGTGCGTTAAAAAAAATTTTTAAAATCGATTTTCTTGATATATGCTAGATACATACAAAATCCTAAATAAATTAAATAATTTGCAACTACAATGCGAGCTGAAGAAAATTCAGCCAATGTAGTAAAGTAAGAAAATAAAAAACATGTTGATTATTGAGTTCTTGTTTCAACTTCTGTTATTTGTTGAGCTTCTCATTTGTTTAAATGAAAGTTTATAACATAATAACTCTAGTTGTTCTAAGATTTTTGGGTAAAGGTTCCCTGATGATCTGCATTAGCAACAGTGAAATGCGCATAGGATCCAGCTAAACCCCTCAATAATCAATTTCAATGTATTTTTAATGAAAAATTATCTTACTTAATAAGTAAAATAATAATTTGGGATTATAAGTGCGTTAATAAATGTTAAACTTAAAAATTTTAATTAAGTAACTTAAAAAATAGAAAAAAACTGTTTAGTGACATTACAATACATAACACAATATTTCTTATTGCGCAATATAAACCAAAATACTTTTGAATTAATGCAATATATTGTGCCATATACCAATATAATGTATACACAGGCAATTTTATTGTACAATATAAATTATTGCACAATAATATTGTGCTATTCTGTACAAAATCGCTTGAAATTTTCACAAAAAAAACTTACATATATTATCGAATTAAAAATAAATAATAAAAATTATCTGGATTAGCTTTATAAAAATGTTATGTGAGTTTTTTTTTCTCATTTACTCCCACACTTACGTCTGAATTTAAATTCGGCATTGTGGACGTACGGTATTTTTTCGTTCGTAAATTCTGCAAATTAATTATATTCCGGCGGACTTGTATTTTATCATGTATTTGAAATAACTTTCCGCGTCTTCCAGCTTCAAATTTGGTTTATAAACTGAGTGGTTTTTGCTATATGCCATCTTCAGTGTTCATTTGAATTCATTTATCCTTCATTCAACTTCGGTCGAAAAATACTCGTATAACCTCCCAGACTATTTTTCCAAATACTCTGCAACACTAACGCATAAATAAGTCTTTCCAACAGCCATTAAACAATTTCATTTTAGAACTTTCTGCAACATAATCCAAAAAGTATTTGCTGTTTTCTAATAACAATTGTCAAATTTATATATGCACGAGTATATACAACTAATAAATTCTTTAAGTGTTTTATAATTTAAACTACATATGTATGTAGACATTATTTTTTATTTTTACATAACAACTATTTAAACAAATCTATTAAGTCCCCGAACTAATTCTTTTATTGTTATTAGTAGATATATTTTTTTTTATTACGGGTGAGTCATCCATCCATCGTCATCGCCACCAATTGCCTGCCACAAAATGTGAAACGCCAAAATTGAAAAATGCTTTTTTTTCAACTCATTTACTTGTTATTTTTTATTGTTTCATTCAAGAGTTTTTAGTTTTTATTCATAAAACGTGGCCAGCTGCAGATTATCTTTCCGCTTTTTTTATATTTTTTATTTTATTGTTAAAAGAAAAGGAAAAACAGAAAAAAATGCTACGCAATTGCACAAATGCGCGTGTAAAATAATAGTCTTTAAGGAAATTGCTGCAAACCGAAATGCAGCAACATCAATGGGTGGGTCACCAACAGTTGCCCCATGGAAAGAAAAAAAATTCATTTATAGATATAAATACAAACTAGCCGATACATAAGTACATGAAATGTATCTCTTAATATTTTATTATCAGTTGGGGAAAATTGTTGTTGAGCTTTTTTGTATGCAAAATCATCTTTCAAGTTTTTAGCGATACGACTCATAATAATATTTTTAAATGGCGTTATATAGTGAAGGCCATTTGTATGCCTCCGAGATGATAGATCAAGATCTAATTAAGAAATATTTCCAGGGCAAATTACTACACTATTCCGAGTTGTATTACTTTTAATAGAAACGCTAATAGTCGATGTCATGTCCAATATGAATCTTCTAAATTTTCTGCTAAACTTTCTTTCACTTCGTACACGCAAATAAACTTGGCATGTGCAAAAGGGCTCTAACAAAATTTGCTCGAAGCTGAATGTATTTACTTGTTGCCGACGAATTGAAGTTTTGAGTCATAATCATGATGATCATCATGATCATCATGATCATCATGTCTTGAAGAATCTTTTTATGATATTAAATCCTTGAAATGTTTTTTTTTCTTTATCGCTTTTTTTAGCCATTTTGGCAAGTCACCCTATCAAAGAAATCGCACCCAAATTTGTTTGCCAGCAATCGCAATTGCGCCCTTTACAATAGACACAAAATAAAAGTTTAATTAAAATTTTGCACAGTGACAAGTAAATGGCTGTAAATTTTATTATGTGAGCACGATGTCTAGTGTCTAAATTACTTAAACTCTTCTCCTCTTTTTGATCATTTTAATCACATTTTCGTTAAGACTGTTTGTTTGGAATATTTTATTTCGACTTGCAAAATTATAAGCATGCGCCACGACCATTAAATGCAAAAAAAATAACAAAAATTAAATAAAATAAAAAAAGTGTGCTGCTGGTTTTATTAGCTCTACACAGTGGGGCTAAACGAGAATAACAAATTAAGTTAAAGTGTGCTGGTTTCATTAGCTCTGCACAGTGGGGCTAAAAGAAAATATAAAATAAATCGTTTTTAATAAATAAACTTTAAATTTATTTTAATTGAAATTATGACAGTATGTCAAATAATAAATATCTTAAATAAAATACCATAACATAGCACAACATAACATAATATAGAATGACATAACATAATATAACATAATATAAAATAAAATAATATAACATAGCATAACAATACATAATAAAACAATATAACTCCACATAACATAACATAACATAACATAACATAACATAACATAGCATATAATAACATAACTTAACAGAACATTACATTATATTACATGACATGACAAGACATGACATGACATGATATGACATGACACGACATGACATAACATAGTAACTTAGCATAACATAACATAATTAAATTAAAGTAAAATCAAATAAATTAAAATATAAAATATAAAATGTAAAATAAAATAAATACATATCGAATATAAAATATTTTTAGGGTTTCGTTATAGTTTTTAAGCCTACTATGCTCATTTTTCTTTTGTGATTTTCAAAAATATGTATTATTATTATTTGTGAGCTCTCAAATAGTTTTTGAAAGTCTGTGCATTAGATAAGAGGGTTGTGACTGTTCAAAATATGTGGTTGAAGTCTACTAATGATTTGGCTAAGCACCAGTGAAATTGCTTAACTAGCAGCAAATAAATTCCAATTAAAATAAACTTACGACAATATTTCAAATAATAAATTTCAATTAAAATAAACTTGTGACAATATGTCAAATAATAAATTTCATAAAATATAAAATATAAATAATAAAATATAAAATATAATATATAAAATATAAAAAATATTAAATATAAAATATAAAATATAAAATACAAAATATAAAATATAAAATATAAAATATAAAATATAAAATATAAAATATAAAATATAAAATATAAAATATAAAATATAAAATATAAAATATAAAATATAAAATATAAAATATAAAATATAAAATATAAAATATAAAATATAAAATATAAAATATAAAATATAAAATATAAAATATAAAATATAAAATATAAAATATAAAATATAAAATATAAAATATAAAATATAAAATATAAAATATAAAATATAAAATATAAAATATAAAATATAAAATATAAAATATAAAATATAAAATATAAAATATAAAATATAAAATATAAAATATAAAATATAAAATATAAAATATAAAATATAAAATATAAAATATAAAATATAAAATATAAAATATAAAATATAAAATATAAAATATAAAATATAAAATATAAAATATAAAATATAAAATATAAAATACAAAATATAAAATATAAAATATAATATATAAAATATAAAATATAAAAAATATAAAATATAAAATATAAAATATAAAATATAAAATATAAAATATAAAATATAAAATATAAAATATAAAATATAAAATATAAAATATAAAATATAAAATATAAAATATAAAATATAAAATATAAAATATAAAATATAAAATATAAAATATAAAATATAAAATATAAAATATAAAATATAAAATATAAAATATAAAATATAAAATATAAAAAATATTAAATATAAAATATAAAATATAATATATAAAATATAAAATATAATATATAAAATATAAAATATAAAATATAAAATATAAAATATAAAATATAAAATATAAAATATAAAATATTAAATATAAAATATAAAATATAAAATAAAGTAAAATTAAATGAAATAAAATAAAAAAGTGTGCTGTTTTTATTAGCTCTACACAGTGGGGCTAAACGAGAAAGAAATAAATAAAGTAAAATAAAAAGTTTGCTGCATTTATTAGCTCTGCACAGTGGGGCTATCGATTTTGTTTAAGTTGGTTTTCTCTGATTGTATATATTGGTATGTCTTATGTCAAATTCTGAAAGTATTTTCAGGGCCAGGGATTAGCCGTTCTTGAGCTGGAACGCGTTTAAAAGGGATTTTTTTTAATACTTTTTTGCACTTTGTCGCATTTTCCTTCAAGATAACATATCAAAAAAATTACATTAATTGAAAGGCCTTAAGATGAAAGTCCACACAACAGGTTTTTGCGTCAGAGTATTCTAGGCATTTTATACATTTTATACATTGCAAGTTACATGCAGCATCCAAGGCGGATATAGTAAGGCGGCAGAAATATATAAAAGATTTTTTTGAAGCCCGATAAAACAATTAATTGTGGAAAATATCTCAAAAAATTGAACTTAAGTCCAAAAATTGCAGCAGGTCGTTAAATGAAACGTTGTGTTCTTTGCATCTGAGGTATAGAGTATGTTGTATGTATGTATGTATGTCCCCATACAAACTCTATTGAAATATTTCGGAACTTGCCCCACGTATCTGTTTCTCAGAATATGTTATTGATGAACTCAGGCAGTGGGTAATTGATCCCACAAAGGAGGACGGCTGTTTTCTGGCAACAGAAAATCGTTTTGTGGCACGAGTTTTAGATGAAGTCAATTCCTTACCGAGATATTATTTGTATGCTCTGGCTTCTGCTGTGTAATAAATTGTCACTTATTCATGTGTGGCCCGCGCAGCAGGGGCAGGGGAGAGTGATAGAGCATGCATAAGTGTACTCGGTATTAGGAGCATCACGGAGTACGACCTTCAAGGCACATACGTACACATTTAGTGCAAGTGAAAAGATACCGCAAAAGCTCGCCAATGGCTTACATATGAAACATAAATTGTATTTGTCTGTTGACACATTGTACAGCCCGAGGAAATGTCGAGTAGTGCCACCAACACCACAAAACAAAATTAATTCAAACGTAATTGAGTAATTGAGGCGAATAGAAACTGCCATCAGCGGTGTGTATAACATGGCTTAACGATGATATCCTGTCATTTTTAAGTGCAACTTAATGCATTACAATTGAAGTGTCAGCAATTACAAATAAAATAAAAAAATAAAACCAAAACTTAAACTTAAAACACTGGCTAATTATTTATAGAAGTTTTAAAAGTAAAAACGTACTTGTGCAGCAATTCTAGTTATTTGAACGTACCAAAAAAAAAAAAAAAAAAAAAGAAATCCAAAAACTTGTGCATGTGGGTGTTGTTTAGTTGAAAATCGAAAACAGAAACAGAACTTAAAAAAGCCATTTAAGAGTGAAGTGACCGACCTGGTCTATCTGTGATGTACATACATACGAGCAATAATATTGCTGTTGCTGTTTAGGTTTTGTACTCGAAGCGAATAATCTGTAAAGTTGGCTAACTGCGAGTATGTTATCTTGGAGACTGCATTCCAATTTGTTTAGAGATGCAAGTCGCAGCCAAACAAGAACCCATAATAGACAGTATATTTTAAAAATGGACGGTCGCTTAGAGGTGGACGGAGGGGCAGGCAGAAGGCAGCAGGCAGCAAGCAGCCTTTGAAATTATTTGCAATATGACGCAACAATCAGTTGCTTGTTGTTGTCCATTTCATTTCATTTTTTTTTTTTCATATCCAAACTATTTCAATTTTAAATGTTGCTGCACATACACATATTTTAGTTATAACATCCGATATGAGAGACACACAGCATTTATAATAAATGCAACAAATACAACGCATTTTGCCCCAATTACGCTGGATCTGGTTTTATATGTTTGTTTCAGTTTAGACGTTATTTTTTTTCTTAATTTATTTATTATTATTTTTTGTTGGTTTATTTTTTTTTTGCAAAGTATTGTACTAGAGCGATTCGCAATATACCAAACCCAGGTGAACAAGAAGAACAACCTCAGAAATTGTTAGTTAGACTTTAAAAGATATGGACATGCCTTTGCCAGGCAATGCGTTCGTTTGAAAATTTCGTCTGTCTGCCGGTCCATAAATTTTTTGTCCATCCGCTTGCTGTTGGCTTGGTGTGTCTAACTGACGGTGGGTTTGGGTTATGTGTGCGTGTGAATATTCATTCATTCATCCAACAACGAGAGTATCTGTCGTCGTTGTTACAGTTTTAATACATTTTCAGTTATTTAAAATCGCATAAAAAGCAAATAAAGAAACTTACAAATAATCATGCAGCAAAACACTAGGCCACTATATATATTGTTGTTGTTGTTCTTTTTTTTTGGAGTAAAAATTAATATGGTGAGTCTCATAACTCCTCAGCAAATGAAGATAGAAAAATCAATTGATATTTTCAGCATTTCGTTTAATAATAAATAATTTTTTCTAAATAAAAATCAACTGCTTAAAAGTTACAATTCACCGGATGCCCAGAGGAGTTAACAAGCAGTTAGGGGATATTCACATATTACTATTTAAATTTATACTGAAATTTATGTAATAAAGGGGGGGGGGGTTACGTAATATGTGAATAGCTCCTTACTTGTGGTGCAATAAGTACCCTTTAGGAAGACAGCCCAAATATTTAGGAAACATTGGTATTTCAAGTATCTGATATCGCGGTGAGTATCAAAACGGAGTCTCACTATTCTACGCAAACCAATCACAGTGGGACCCACTGATGAATCCTAGGACAGCTGCTAATTTAACCTAAGCGAAACTTATAGAAGGGGGATGTTTCATTTTGGACTTCTATATGTATGATATGAGCCGGTTGCTTTCAGCCTCTATACTGGCACATCATACAGAGAGGTTGAATTATACTTAATAAGCCAGGTTATAAAACAACCTCTTGATGTCTTCGGACCATATCTTTTCTTTAAAAAATATGCTAGGTGAAAGAGAAAAGGAAGTACTTCCATATTTTTTAACTATAAAAAATAAAACTGCTCTTAACCCTTTATTTCTGCAAAGATATTAGTGACTTTCATATAATTTGTTTTTGTGAAAAAAGGGTGTCAAACAAACATATTAAAAAAAATGAACACTATCCATAGAAAATTACATTGATAGCATAGAATCTTATATGAGTTCTTTCACATAAGGTTCAATCAGGCGTAACATAACCAAAGCCATAGAAAACAGCCGTTCGAATCAAACTAATGGGCAACACTGTATTTGATTATGCGTGACTCGCCATAACGCCATAACTCTCACCATAGAAACCGATTGAGTTTTGGTTTGGTTATGGCTATGGCATTATGGCTATGTCACGTCTAATTTAAGCTATAGGGCGATCGAAGTATAGCGTCCTTATTCATAAAAAATACTTTGATTTAATAAAAGGTTTATTATCCTAATTTTGATAGACAATTTCTTTTACAAAGCTCTTATACACTAAAATTATTTTTTATGAATTACACTGTAGAGGTCTAGATCCGCTACGGATGTCTCTAAAGCCAGGCTACTACTATGTCTACTCGTCTAGAAAATGTTTATGAAAATCAAAACAAAAGCGCTTTTCATATAAACTTTTTACACAAGGCGACCGTGTGTGATGTGGAAACCGGTCCTAGAACAGACATTCTCAAACTACTGTTCATAGAAAACTATCTCAATAGCTATACGTTAAATTCAATTTGGGTGTGTGAGCATAGTAGCTTCATAGGCAATGATCTTGCGAAAGAGCTAGTCAGGACTGGATCCACCAAGGATGTTTCTAATACATTGTCAATTGCATTGCCTTACTTACAAAAAAAAATTATATATATAAAATTTTTTTCAGGTCGTCAATGAATTCTCTCCTCTTTGCTCACTCGTTAGTTAGGATATTTATTGGGTTCTAGATCCATCTGATGAGATGCACATTCGTTCTTTACTATCCTGCCCCCGTATTGTGTAACTCGCTAACGCTAAATCTCTCTAACGCTAAAAATCTATAAAGTCGATTTATCGATTTTTGGCTACGAATGTAATTTTCAAACGTGTATTGCTAAATCAAGCAAGGACTTAACAATAAAATATGCCGAATTTTTAGTATTTTATGTGATCGCCAAAAATGTTAAATTTTCTATTTCTTCAGCATTTTAAGGCTCGAACTTAGTCCTAATTTACACTAACCAAGTCTTATTGCTAAGCTGATTAGTTTGTAGGAGAGAGAGACAAGGGGAACATAAAAGTTTCTTTTCCCCTTGCTTTAGTGAGTGCTGAGTGTAAGTTAGGACTTAGCTTTAGATTTAGCGATTAACAGAATACGGGAAGTGGTTTGCTTTCGCTTAGGGGTCAAAGTTGCTTGTTTTTATGTTAAATTATATGAAATTATTCATGCTGATCTAACTAATATTGCAGTGCTGTTTAATAAAAATGAAGCATCATGGTGAATCAAAGTTATTTCAAGTTGAAACAACACGAGGAATCATGTTGAATCAACGTAACTTCTATTAAATAATATTTTTTTTCTCAACAACTTCATATGAAATGCCCCTCATAGTCATAAGCAGTACTAAATCTAGTGCACACTTTAGAAAAAAAAATTAACTTGGAAGAGATTGCTAGACAGTTTTTTATATACATATAATTTTTTTTATTTCTTTTAGATCAATCTATACCCCTTAAAACCAGCTTTGGCATTTAATAGTTATAGAATATAAAAATTGCTTGTATGCCGTATATACATAAATAAATTAGAAAAATAAAAATAAAATAAATAAAATACGTATTGAAATTTAAATCTCGTGCTGTCTAGTTGGTCTTTGTATGGCATGAATTTTGGTAGGTGAGTTTAATTTTTATCACGTCGCGACGTCCTCTCAATTGTTGTTGTTGCGTTAAGTCAGTTGAACATTTTTTTGGAGTACGAGTATTTTTTGGTGCATGATATTTTTCCTTCACATAATTCATTTCAATCTGACCAGTGGTCCGACTTCATGACAGTCAGTATCCATGCTATAACGATATTTATTATTGAATATAGATAGAGTTTTTTATTTTATTTTATTTTTTTATTTAAAACGTTTTATTTCATGCGTGCAAAATTTGTCAATTGTAATTTACGTCTTTGTGCTGAAAGAAGCTATTGAAAGAGGGTTTTGAAGTTTTTTCTTGAGAGAAGTTGTTGGCAAAAATATTTAACTAGTTGCAAGTTAATATTACAAATGTATATTGGCCGATGCACGGCGTACTTTTTGTGGCTAGAATTATGCATTAGCATGTTTTTATTTTGGAAAAATTCAAATTTTGTTTATTTAGTGTTATTAAGCAGCGCAATGTCACCAACATTTCATATTTTATATATCCAGTTAATTAAAAAAATACTGGAATAAGTAATGAGATTTTTTTTCAAGTGGCATAAAACGCATTTGCGTGCTCTAGAATATTACTTTAAGCCTGGAAAGAACTTGAGCTCCAAATTTACAGTCTATACTTAACTAAAGCTGCACGTTTAACTAATAATTTTTCTTACCAATTTCATTGGTTAAACTTAAGACTGGGAATTAGAGCCTTAGAGCTAATAAATCAGTCCAAGTTTAAACGCTGGTTTAGTTAAACTAAACTCAAATTTATATGCAGTTTAAACTCAACAGGAGTAAATCAGTGAACCATACCTTATGTGTAGTTTAAAAAATAATATTGTGGCAACACTAAAATAAATGTCAAAAGACAGCTGTTTTGCAGCAGGCTATCAATTCTTTGCACAATGAAAAGGGCAAAAAAAACTAAGAAATTTTAATTAAAGGTCGCCAAATTTTACTGAGAAAGGAATTATATTTATGCTTGGTTAAGTAGAATAGTATAAAACAATAATGAGAGTATAAGAAAACAAGTCGAAAAATATCTCAAGAAAAAGTAGAGGTTTGGAAAAAAGTTGAGTGCTTCTTTAATTCAAAACATATGGTCTGTAAGTAAAAAAACCCATATGGTCTATATTGATAGTTTAAACGCCCAATTTTACATGGTTTAAATACTGTATTGATTTATAGGTTTGCTAGTTTAAACGCAGTTTAAACCAACAATATAGATTAACTTGAACTGATTTATTAGCCCTTAGTTGTTAAACCTTAATTTTAAAAAAAGTGTATTTGCCTAATTTTCTTTTATTTTATAATTTATTCATTTTCTTTCATAATTTTTCCATGTTGTAATTTATTTTAGTAAAGAAATTTCTTTATTTAAATTGACAAAATATTCATTCAAATTGAAAAAAAAATAACTGGTATACATGATCTAATAGTTTAATTACAATTTTCAAATCCTAAAATTAATTAATATTGTTCGTATAGTTGTTAATTTAATTAAAACTAAACAATTTATTGTTGTAAACAATACTTTATTAAATACAGGATGTGTAAATTAAATGATTAATTAAAGTATTATTTTATTTATATTTATTTTTCACAAGTGACTATAAAATATTTCTAATTAAATTTATCATTACTTATAACAAGAGAGTATGATCGTATTATTTATTATGAATTTTCATTTACTGTACATTTATATATCAAAAGAGGGAGAGAGAGTGATAGAGAGAGAGAGAGGGAGTGTGTGTGTGTTTGTGTCACTTAAACCATTAAATAATTTATTAATAATAACTTAACAAACATTTTGTTTTTAAACTTCCATTTTTTATTCTAAAAGTGCGGAATTTGCTTTATTAATCCTCATCTAAAGTTTCATTAGCCTCCATAGCTTTATGGTGATCGTTTGCCGCCGCACCAGCCGAAGAGGGCCGTGAGACGGACAGCTCATTGTCATTATCACTGGCATTGTAATCGCTGGCCTCATTTTCGGCATTCCCTATGCTGGAGGGGGTATACAAGTCCTCGTTGTAGGTAACACGATCCATGAAATTGCGTATTTCATCGAAATATGAATCCTCACGATCGGCCTCGTTCGAACTGGGCGAATCGCTGATGGCCAAGCCCATTCCCGTGGTATCCGATTCATGTTTCTTCAAATGACGATCCAAGTTGGTTTGCTGGCCGAAACAACGATCGCATAGATGGCAACGAAAAGGCCTCTCCTTGTTGTGTATATTGCGCACATGCCTTTGCAGATTCGAAGAGATACTGAAAGCACGATCACAGTATTTACAAGTGTAGGGTTGTTCGCCGGTATGTGTTCTCAAGTGTCGGGTAAGATTGGCGGATCTGGGGAATACTTTGCCGCAGAACTTGCACGTATAACGATCCTTTAATTTGCCCGATTGGGCCACTTGCAAAGCACCCGCCGATAGACCCCTTAAAGCCTCATGAAACATGGGCTCGGCGCTAAACTGCTCTTCTCGAGCTCGTAGTGCATTGGCATCTAAGGCCGCGCGTTCGCCCATTAGTCCTAAAAAAGGAAACGTGCGTGGAAATGTGGATTCCAGAGCACGTGTACGATAGATTTCATCCAGCAGCATGGGATGTATGGGCCGGGGACAAGTAGGCAATGCAACTGAATGGTTTTCTTGACCTGCTGCTGCTGTGCTGCTCACATTGCAGGGGGGTGAGGGTGAGGGTGTGGGTCCCGGAGAAGCCGTTGGCGTTCTACTGCTGTTAACGGAAACGTTGTTGAAACGTCTTTGCTTTTTGGGAGCCTGCTCGTAACTGCCAGTGTTGCTGAGCTCTTCATTATTAATGGGACTGACTGCTGAATTATTATCATCTGCAAAGGATTTTTGTTCTTCCTGGCTAAAATTAGAGTCCACACTATTTCTTTTGCGTGATACACTCAGATCCAGCGGCAGTTCCGCAAAATTACTCTTGGCTTCCGCTTCGTGGTGTGGTGAAACCGACACAATATCAATGGATTTCTTAAAGGAAAAGAGAAATTTAAAATTAACTATTTTTATTTTTGCAATTATTTTTATTTTTGTTACCTTATCATCATCATTTGCTTTAAGAGAAGCGTCCTCCTCTTCTTGTCTTTTAAGCGGCGCCTCATTGTCTTTCTTTATTTCCCTTTTTATATCCAATTTTGCTTTTTGCTTTTCTTCTCGGGTTTCATCATCAGCAGACAAATGCTGCGTTTCTTTTCTATACGGTCTCACATGATTGTCTGCCAAACATTTGTCACGTTTCAATTTATAATCCATTTCCAAGGAGGGAAAGTACAGCCCGAAATTCTCGGGAACGGTGCTGGAAATTAACTCCTGTTTGGCTGTAGAACTGTTTAAAGAATTTGCTTTTGTTAAGCTAGCAGGGTTAATGCTATTGTTGTTGTTGTTGTTGTTGTTGCTATTGCTGTGTGTATTAAGCGTATTCGGTGGGGGTGGCTGGCATCTCATTTGCTGCAGCTTAAAATCTACATTCGGCTTGTTGAACATGGGCACAAAGTTGGGCGTCTGGGCGGCTGGTGGCTGGGGAAACATGCCCTGCAGACCAAAAGCAGCAGCCGCTGGCGGAAATGCCGGAAAGAAGGTAGAACGCCAGAAGAGAAAAGGATTTGGTGGTGTCGACATATTGGCGGTTAAAGCACCGTTTACCGCTGCTGTCCTAGACGGGGAAGGTGATTGCGCTTGTGTTTGATGATGGTGTGTCAAAGGATGCGGTAGATTGGGCGTCAGGCCAACTCCTGCAGGTGTTACGTTGGCGGAATCACAAAACCGTTTGTGTTTGGACAAAGCCGTGACCGTGCCAAAACTTTGACCACACTTGCTGCACTTTATTTGCATACGACAATCGGCATGCATGCGCCGGTGGCGGCACAAATTTGAGAACTGGGTGTAGGCCTTGAAACAAACTTCGCACTGGAATGGTTTCACCGAGGAATGTATGTGCGTGTGCTGCTTGAGACCCGATGATGTAGCGAAAGTTTTACCGCACTCCGGGCAAGCGTGACTTCTGGCTCCAATGTGGTGGTTACGAATATGTCGCTGTAGATTTGAGGGATCACAAAATACCTGCAAATGGCCCGTAATAAGAAAAGAAAAGAAGAGAAGAGATTTTTTATAACAATTTGATTGATGTATGTTAAGTGTGTGTGTGTGTTTTTTTTTCTTCTTTTAAGCCAACTTTAACGCTACCGTACAGACACACTATACGCACAGAAATGACAAACCTTAAAATGACGAGCAAGAGCGAGTGTAAAAAATCTCTTTTGAGGACAAATAGCTAAATTCCACCAAAAACAAAACAAGTCTAGAAAAAACCCTCAAACACAAGCAGCATTAAAGCAAATCAAATGATAACGAAAACTTTTAGAAACAAAAAAAAATGTAATCAATCAATCATACTCGGATGTTTATTGAATTAAATGAAACTACCAAAAACTGCTTATGCTCGCAATAACTACCGCCAGCACTCGATTATTTTATTATTTTTTAATTCAATTGAATAGTATTTTGAATAAATAGAGGAGGAAGCAACAAGATCAAAAACCACAAATAATCATATAAAAATTTGAATAAAGACCCCTGTTCCTACGTTCGTTCGTTAGTTGTAAAGCAGATTAGCTCCCAGAATATCTAGAAGACAGAAGACAACCAAACAACCAAACAGCCAAAAAACCAAGCAACCAACCAATCATCTTAACCACCAGCCATTTAAACGCTTAAACACCTACTCCCAAAAAATACAAAAAATACAAAAAATAAAATAAGTAAAGAGAGAGAAAAAAATCGCTGGCCATCAAATGTAACAATTGTCGTTTGATAAAACAAAGCTTCAACTTATTAAGGCAAACATCTAAAGCCCCTAAGATAAAATAACAGCAATAAAACAATAAAAAGAACCAAAACGAATTTAATATAAAAAAAAACAGAAACAACTTTTGATACCAACCAGACTAAAAAATCAGTAATACAGGGTTGACTTTTTGGAGGTGAATAGTTGTGAAATGAAATAGGATTGACAACTGGAACAAAAACTTGGGTTGTCGATTACAACAGGCTCATGCTATTTTCTATAGGCAGTCAATAGCACACAATTTTCCTCGAGAGCAATTACGCAAGCCCAAACTTCTTGGTATTGTATTGACTTGACGCCGTTGTTGACACTTGGAATAAGGATAAATATTGCAACACCTGTATGCGTTGGCAGTCACCTCGGCATATTTTTAAAATTCGAATTCGGCTAGCTTGGATATTGATGTGGGTGGCTTTCCAGCAGGCCACATGCTTTTAATTGCTCTCAATTTCCACTACTTTGGCACGAAAGATCCATTAGGTGTCGCAGTGCGGGTCTTTGGATCTTGCCTCTATTCTATTGTTAAGTTTAAGTGGCTACTTGTTATCTACAATTAATGAAGAAGAATCGTGAGTTTAATTTTTTTTCTTATAGAAAGAGAAAGAACACTCAGGCAGTGAATGCTTACTAATTTTATTTTCCTCAGGCAATGGATAGTGAAAAAGAGGACAGGTGGGGAAGAAAGAGCCAGAAGAAAACTTCATTGTGTTAGAACTCTGCTTTTTTTGCACGTTTCTAATAATGCAGAGTTTGCAGTGCCTCTGGTGTCAATGAGGCGTATTAAATTATTCGAAGCTATGTTTAGTAGCCGTTTTATTGGTTATTTTACTTCGCCGATGATTCTGCTGCACAATACTGACGAAGGAGGGCGCTCTGATGTTACATTAGGATTAGTATCCGCTAAAGCCGGTTTAGTTCAGAGACCAGTGTCTACTATGCCTTCATCACTTGAACTTTCCTACAACAACTGACGCCAAGGGACGCTAATGCACAACAGAAAGAGGTGTGGTGTTGTTATTTAATGACTGTCGGAGACCGAGATCGAACCGAGGACCTTCGGTTTTGTAGTCAACGTACTAACTACTTCAGCCAATGTCACTCTCACTAGATGCCACTCTACTTGTCCGATCCAATGCTAGACCCAGTCGTAAGTCGTACTAGATTACCTAGTTACCTTAAGGTACTGTAACAGGTACCCTATATTAACCTGTGATACCTTCAATAGATCGTTTAATTTGTGTTTTCCTAAAAATTTGTATCGGGTAGCGTGCAATATCAAGCACTCGTAGAGCAGATGCGAAGCTGTCTCTTCCAAATCCTTATTCTTACAGCTGCGACCGAATGTAGTATTACTGTAGCTTACTGAGTCCTTACCAATGAAAATCTGCGTTGAGGTACCGCATGAGGTATCCCTACACTATTCATTTGTATCTCCAATAGGTCGTTTAGTATGTGCTCGCAGAGCAGGTGACAAACAATCTATTGCTTATTCTCTTCTTGACAGATGTGCTTAGATTTCCGTGAGCACCTGCCTTTACGGCCTTATCTCATGGGTACCAAGCACCGGGGGTAAGTAAGATGCCAGACCATCGCCCCCATGCACCCTTTTGAATAAACCAATGTGCCCACTCACCAAGGCACATAGGTTACAATCTTTGTATATAGTCATACCTGTACTATATTCAAGTGCCTTGCTAAGGTACTTTGAGCTATCTAAACTCTTCGCTGTAATGACTTTGTATGGCAACAGCACCTAGAATAGTGTCTGGCTCCCCGCGTCACGCCAATCACTAGCATTGATTTAACACTGGGAAGCCAAGACTATTCTCCAAGCCACCACGTTTATTCTAGAGAATTCCTCAACCATTGACGGCACAGGTCAACCACTCATCGGAGGTGGACGCATCCTGTGTAGCCAAAAATTTGTGCCTACTCCACACACATCAAAATCATCCCTCTAAACCAGTGGGGTAGGACGAACTCGATGTTTTAGCAAAGGATCCTGATGACCGCTACATACACCCAAAACTTCAGAGCAGCTCGACTGTCGGGCAAGCGGCACCCGTGGCCCCAGACGTAGCCTCTGGTTAGACCTCGAAGTTCCACCACAAGCGTTTCACCTCTATCGTCTTTTGAACTCAGGGGCAGTTCCAGGTGACGCTGTACCTTGTTGACAACAACAGACCTGTGTTCCTTTTATAAATATGTGCACATCCTTTCCTCTGTTGCCAGATATCGGGTAGTAACACATAAGTTCTATGGGTAATGTACAGAAAGAAAAAGCCACATCACCCCAGCTGGGGCCACGGGATTGCCACACCCGCGCACACACAAAAATATACTGCCCTGGGGAGATTCTCTTCTTGGCAGCTGAGAAAGAATGTATTGAAGGGAAGATCTAGCCCGAGGCGAATTGATACCAGCTGGTTTCGATTTTCAACTCTGTATATTCGCCTTGCATATTTGCTAGTGTAAAATTTCTTGCTGTGTTGCTTTGATTAGACATAAGAGAAATTAACAGCTGATCATCAGCTGCTGAATCGAGATCACTTGATATGAATTCGCCTTGATCTTAGCCTTCTTATCATATACGCCGATGGTGCAGTGGCCCGTCAATACCTCGACCAACCGCAAGATGTTCTTGCTAATTTTTCCTACTATTTGTTCTGAGCGCTTGTCTCGCTTAAAATTTATTAAATATTCTTTAATGTGATGGATGACCCAGGGATGAAGTTTGTAATTTTAAAAACAAAAATCGAGTTCGAAAAATAGCATTTTCGACATGATTTAAAATAAATCAATTACTTTGAGGTGATTTGTCCATATGTAAAATGTATGGTAAATCATTTTAAATCAACATGATTTGCTCAAATCATCATGATTTGTCTAAATCATGCCGGTGGAAACATACTATTAGGTTGACGAGAGGAGCCATTAAGCTCATGTCTGGGGACATAGGCTTGAGAGCGCAAAATCTCATGTGAATTAAAAACAAACCCCATCTTCATAGGAAGCTGCAAATTAAAAAAATACTTAAGGTAGAGCTTTAAAAACATTTAATTCTACAATTACTTCCCCGAACTTTCCACAACTTTTAAAGGGTTCCTTTAATTCGTTATTACCAGTTTTACTTTTACTGCCAAATAATGCCTGTTTCCATTATAATTATTTTTTTTTGTATAAAACATTTTTTGTTTGCCTAATCTGCTGTCATAAGGTTCAAGATTTTCAAAAATTTCTATACATTATTTTTATGTTTCATTATTTAAATTTTGTAGCTGAGATCAATATAGACAATTATTGTGTGTAGCTCGTGCTGCTTGACTACGAGTACAATTACAAATATTATTTAATCACTCAAAAAAAAAAAAAAAAAAAAAAGAGATCAATTCAATAGGAGGAGATCCTATCCGATACATATTGGCTGAGGGGGTGTATGAATTGAATTGAAGTGAAGCTTTTCGCTTGTCAGCTTAATGTTGTATTGTATATTTTATTTTTTTTGTCTCGAATACTCGTAGATGCTCTTGAAGGCTTGAATGTTGACGACATTGTTTGAAATATTTTTTTTTGTTATTTTTTATTTTGTTGTTTTCATTATTTGCTTTTGGAGATGTTTATTTTATTTTAAGAATATTTATTTTACATAAAACTATTTCTCATATTAATATGAAAACAACTTTGCATTTGAGCTCAGCAACACTAAAACTGGTTTAAAGTGCGAAAAATTTATTCCACGCAAAAAAAATATGGTTTTTTTTTGTTGCTTAGGCGATAAATTATAGCAAAATTGGTGCGAATTGGAGTTTTAAAATGGATTTTAATTGAAAAAAAATATATATAATTCCTCGTATGTGCTTAAGCTATTGAAAATTAGCATCGCTCTTAACAAACTCCAAAAAAAAAATATGTGGGTGTAGGCCGAATTTTACATACTCTGCACATAAATAAGCTGCTTTTCTGAATTTTAACAAATTCTGTTTTCGGCCATTTTTGAACCAAAGTGATTTTTTTTAAATTCGTTTCTGATCCGATTTGGCCAATTCCTCAAGGAAAAAAAATATATATTTTAATAAGGAATAATTTATTAATCGGGCTTTACTTCAGTATTTTCAATTCTTATAGAATGAAATATTTTTATTATCAAATCATTTGACTTCATAAAGAAGAGAAATACAATTAAACTATAGTTTTTTAGCTGGAGGAAAGGAAACACCGAAATTTTTCTGTGCCGCCACGTACTTCATCTGCACTCATGTCTACCTACTTGGGCAGAGATTGTTTGTTAACATCAGCTATTTAACATGAATTTTTAATGAAATGGAATACGGGAAATGATTAAACTCTACATTTTCCGTTTTCTCATTTTCTGTTCAAGTAATTTTTTGTTAAACTTAGTTATAAATTATGTGTATATGAGAAGTTCTTTTTGAACTTCTAATGGGCCTTTACGGTCATTGAAATTTAAATAATAGTAATAAATAATAAATTCATTCATTCATAGTTCAACAAAATTTCGAATTTTTTTTAGAAAAACTCAGGCAATGAATGCCTACTACTATTACTAGGTGTTACCTTCTTTAGGAAGGGGATAGTAACATAGAAGAGAGCTGGTGAAGGAAGAGATAGAGGAAGGCTTCATTCTTTTCTCAACTGTGCTTTTTGAACTTTATTGTTTTGTTATGGCAGTGTTGCAGCGCCTCTGGTGTCAATGAAGCGTACTAAACTTTCGAAACTGTGCTTAATAGCCATTTTATTGGTTGCTTTACTTCGCCAATGAATCTGCTACACAATACCGACGAAGGAGGGCGTCCTGATATTTCATTAGGTTTAGTATCCGCCGAGGCCGGTGGTGTAGTTCAACTGATGTTTCCAATTATGGAAAATATAAAATTTTTTACTTCTTATCAATTTGAAAAGGTTTTGAAATGAGCATTTAACGAGTTATCCATTTTTCGGTTGGCTGAATTAGTTAGCACCTGACTAAAAAATCGAAGGCCCGGGGTTCGAGCTTGATCTCCGAAAGTCATTCAATAACAACGCCACGCATTTCTTTGATGTGCATTAGTGTGCCTTTGCAATCAGTTGTTGTAAGAAAGTTCACTGAACTATACCGACCTCAGCAGATACTACTCCTAATGTAACATCAGCGCGCCCTCCTTCGTCGGTATTGTGTAGCAGAATCATCAGCGAAGTAAAATAACCAATTAAATGGCTCCTAAGTAAGCACAGCTTTGAAAATGTAATACTCCTCATTGACACCAGAGGCGCTGCAACACTGCATTATTAAAAACGTGCAAAAAAGCAGAGTTGTAATAGAATGAAGCTTTCCTGTATATCTTCCTTCACCAGCTGTCTTCTCTATTACCATCCCTTTCCTAAAGAAGGTAACACCTAGTAATAGTAGTAGGCCTGAGTGTTACTTTTCTCAAAAAAAAAGACTACACGAACACACGACTTCAACTAACGCTAGCTGCTGTCGTCGCCTTGTAGCCTTGATACTTAATTATACAAACGTCATCATCAGCCTCTAATATGCAAGTATAAATATATTTTTCAGTGCTGTCACCTTCAAATAGTTCTCATTTATAAAAATAAAACGACCCTTCTGAAATGTTTTTATATCACTTGGAAGGAATATATGTATTTCTTTATATGAATTTCGGCATGTTCCTTCTGTTAAATAACACCGACCCATAATCGCCAAAAAGGCTTAAGCGAAATTTTTTTTGGAACTGGGCATTTCGACGAAAATCGATTCCTTATAATCGTAAATAATCGATTTTCGTCAAAAAGTGAAGTTTGAAAATTATATCGCTTAAGCTTTTTTGGTGATTATGGCACGATATGAAATAATTGTAAGATACGATTCATTCAACATTTTGTTTTATAATGGCAACACTTTATTTGCACATTGTCCCCAACAACAGTAGAAATTAGTTTAACTCGACTACGCTGACAAAATCAGCATGGACAACAACCTGCCTCTGTGTTGCCGTGCAGTCGTCAAATTAAATGATCTCTCTCATATAAACATTTCGCTCATTTACTCACAGAAAGTCATAACTTAAAAAAAAAACTACTTTGCCAGAAAACGAGTTTGAAGTTGACAATTTACACACTTAATGGAAAATAAAATTTTATTTTTCTCCCAAGAGTTATGTAAACAAGATATTGGTATGAAATTTTTATACAATATGAAGAACGAATTCCATTTTTTGTGATATGACATTCTTTGACTAAATGATGTGCATTCTATCAGTTACATTTTGAAGTCGGTAGCTTGCTGTGATGAATGTGTTTAATGTGTATGATTTCGATGACTCATTATAATGCTTGGATCTGGCATTACGTGCGAAATATGATTTTGAGGTAGTTTTGGAATTGACGGTTACAATTCCTTCAGCTCAATTTTCGAATAAAATAAGGCCCAATAACACCTGCAGACCATAGTAAGCACCAAACAGTCACAGATACTTAACAGCTGACAGCCAGCCTTGCCAGGCCCAGCGGTTTTGAAACCACTAAAGGGAAATGTAAGTTTCTCCTGGGTTTCCTTTACCAATTTGTAAAAGGAACTTCAACTCTCAATCCAAGTCTATCAGCTTTTAACTTTCTGTGGCTTTTAATTGAGGCGCATATTAACTTTTGCTACTGCCATGCATTACAGCTCTCATTCATATCAATAAATTAAAGTAACCTCTGTGTTATGCAGTTGCTGATGAGAAGAATTTCCTATCGATCTTAAACTTTGAAGTGAAACCTTAACATCATGTTGTTCGAAATCCATTAAGTCTTTGTTAGAAAAAAAAAATAAAGAAAAAAAAAATCAAAGCCCAATTCAATAGATCACGAAAATGATGGGCAACCATGGACAGTATCAAAGTAGCAGATGAATAAAATGGAGAAAAAAAAATTGTCATAAATTACATGAGTTGTTTGAAAAGCCTTTTAAAGAGTTACAAATGGAACACACCTTAATTTGTTTTCGACATACATACATACAAACATATTTTCTAACTCACTGTATAAAGTTTGCTTCGGTTTTTTTCTATTTTTTTGTATAGCAAAAGTAATATGAAAGGCTGTGAGTACAAGTATCTAGAGTCGTATTGTAAATAAGTGCTGGCTGGCTGGAATTGATGTCTAATTGTTAGATATTTTCCTTAACTTGTTATTAACCGTTTTTTTTTTTTAACTTTTTTGGTGCTTCTTGATGGTTTTCAAACCAGATTGTATTGCTTTTGTTTGCCTTGTGGTATGCACACATGTATCTAAATACATACGAATACATATGTACATATGTACATATAAATAGTTATGTATAAAAGCAATATGTATCAACTGTTTTAATGGCCTGTGGGGCCATGTGGAATGCTAGAAATCAAAAGTTGCTTCAAATCTTATGATCACATTTTAATATCATTAATAGTTAAGTTGATCAATCTTCACACTTTGCTTTTTTTTTGGGTTTTCTGTCTTAAGTGGTGTGACAAACCACTTATTTTTTTTTTTTTTTTTTTTTTTATAAAATTAACAATTGCAGCTTTTGCCTGAAATTGAATTATGAGTGACATGGTCGCAGTACAATTGGAAATTAACAAGACTTTAAACGTAATCCATCAAAATTTCGTAACAAATAAAATAGGATTTCAATCAAATGAAATTCGAGGGCGGTCCCCGAAATGTCTAATGTGATACAATGATAGCGCTACTTAAAGTAAAATCAAAAGTGAACTTAACATACTCGTATTACACCGAGCAACATAAAAGAAAATTAAAACCAACTTAAAACAACTACAAAAATAGGTATTTGTATCCTTGAAAGTTTACATCTAGGAGTGATTTAAAAGAGTGTCAAAGTTCGCCCCTCCCCCTTTTTTTTGCTTAATACATAATATTCAATCAGTAAGTGTAAACTTCAGATTTTTATTAAAGAAATTGGCCCCATTCTTGTTTGGGTATTGTACAACGACGACATTAAAAGGATAATGTTATATTGAAATGGTAATGCGGTGTTCGGGTAACACGGTGCATTTTCAATGATGCCTTTCATACACGTAACGGTTTTTTTTTGCAGAGAAGGGAAAAGAGAGAACTCTTTTCCATTTGCGACAGTGTTGCCAGAAAAGTATGATAGGGGAATGCTAAATCGGTCCAGAATATCTGCTAGAATGTTCTACAATAGAAAATGCTATACTATAAATTTACGTAGGTTTGGTTTAGCAAAAGAATATGTTAAGAACCACTTTCACCAACTTATTTAAATACCAATTCATAATTCAAAGTAATTTTTGCATAAAAAAAATTAATGAAAATCGACATTTTAATATGAATAGATATTTAAATAGCATTGGTGAAATAGGCTTTAAATCTAGCAGTGAAAATGCTAAAATTGCAAGGTCAATGTAAAATTATCACTCTTATCTATAATTTTAAAACGATATTCAAACGAGAATGTGCCTGAACACTTTGCGGAACTCTTAAACCCGCTAGCTCTTCTCCGCCTGGGTCTTTTTAGCCTTTTTCAAAAATTTTACAAAAAATTACTTTCAGACGGGAAAATAACGTGTTAAAATATTCAACTAAAATATTTGTTAAGAAATTTTCCCCAATAAATTTCTTGAAACACCAAAGTTCAACATTCGCCTTTAAAGCCAGAAATCAGACAAAAGCTGAAATGCCTTAAAAAGCCATTATTCCGGCTTTCATTTAAGGCATAGGGATGTTCTTATCCTTGCATAAATTTGCAAGAGCAGATTTTTCTATATCCTTTTATCCGACACACACATACACATTTTTCTTTAATTAACAATTAAAAAAAATATACAAATAATCACCTAAAAATTCAAATGAGCCAATTAATTTTTTATTTAAAAATTGAACTGATCCATTGCGTCAATTAAAATTTTGTTTAAAAAATAACGGCATTATCTATAAAATTTATTAAAGCTTTATAAAGGGCTTTTTAAGAAAAATTTTTATGAAAATTTGTTTTAAAAATCCTTAATAAAACCTTAATAAGTTTTATAAAGAAAGTTGTCAATTAAGCTTTTGTTTTAAAAGGTTTAGTTAAGCATTTAATTTTCTTACACAGTAAAAATACTCCTGTAATAAACAACTTTAATTGAAAATAAAACCAAAAATCAATTAAAAATGTAATTTAATCAATTAAACTTTTTAATTAATTAAATTTTTGAACAAAAATTTAATTGACTTAAATAAATTTTTAATTGATGTTTGGTTTTAATTTCAATTAAAGTTGCTGTTTGCAGGAATATTTTTCTCTGTGTAGTTAATTTAATTAAGTCATTTAAACTTTTGTTTAAAAATTTAATGAATTAAAAAGTTTAATTGAGACTAGGGTTTGGGATTTCCCGGACTTTTGAACTTCCCAGGAAACGGGAATAAAAAAATCAAGTTCCCGGGAATTCCCGGGATTCCCGGGAAAAGCTAATTTTCTAAATTAAATACATTTATTAAATGAAAGTTGGTGAAATTTCGATTGTTTTATTAATGTAAGCATTCTTTTGAAATAAAAGTTAATAAAAAAGCAGTTCTAAGACAAATTTTTAAGAATTTTTAATTGAATTTAAGCAAATGGAATAAAGTTATTACACAGAAAAAGGTCATATAAAAACCAATTGACGACTGTTACCACAATTAGTAGACAATTTTCTAATAAGACCTACCTTCGTTTTAATAAGAATTTGCCTTGCTTGTTTCTCATTATTTTTGAAAAAGTTCCAAGCGGTTTCTTATCGTTAAGTACAAGCAGGTTACAGTACCATACTGCGCTGCGCCGAATTTTGAATACCCTGAACCACAGTATGTCTAAGTGTCATTAATTTTTCATTTTATTTCTCCTAAAATATTTTCTTCAGGGTTTCCATAATAGTAATAAATTTAAGTTTTGTCAACTCAGCTGTAAGAAACAGCTTAAAATTTTCACTACACTTTTCAAAATTTGTTCACTAATTCGGCGAAAAATCACTTCAAGTTCGCTAAGCATCGAATTATTTAGTTTAGGAAACGATTATATCATTGCAATCATTGATACTTATACAATTTATTCCACTTTTTTTAGGAGATATGGTATGGCCTCAATTTGATGGAATTTTTATGAAATCTCAGAATAGATTTGAATAGCTCACATTTTTATTTTATATTATGAAAACATGGATATTTTACTGCTTGTTTATCGGAGTCGAAAGAATTCTTTCTTTCTTACAGTTACATTTAAAACAAAAACTCAATTTAAATTTTAAGATTAAAAAATTTCCTTCGAACAAGGTATGTAAGTGTTTAAACAGACGATGAAAAACGTGTCAACGTTCGTGTAAATTTAGTCGTACAATCATTCAAACGAACTTTTGTAATATATAAAAAAAATAATAAGTTTTTATATTAAAGTAAAATTGGATTATAAAGTCTATATATTTATAAAATAACATGCACTTTAAATTTCCCGTTTTCCCGGGAAAATCTCAAAAATTTCCCGGGAATATTAGACAGACATTTCCCGGGATTTCCCGCCCGGGAATTCCCGTTTCCCAAACCCTAATTGAGACCGAAATAAATTTTTAATTGATTATTTTTTTTTCAATTATGTATTAATTAGATAAAAAAGTTTCTGTACATATAAAACGCAATTTTCTCTCTTCTGTTGCTATTTGTCGACAGCAATTGACTACTTTTGACAGGGTATTGCCTTTCTCTCGGCTTTCAACAATAGTTTTAGACTGTCAATGATAACTAAGTCTTCTTGATAACAAGTAAACATATGCCTACTTTTTGCTATTGTATTGACTTGACGTCGACAAAGCAGTTACATAATAGGGGGGCTTATGGTTGAAACTTGTGTAGCGATCTTTCCACTTCAATTTAATACATTTTTATTTTTGGTAAAAAGCTGAGAATCGAAGCTAAACTGGAACGTTTACCAAACTATTCCTTGAGTTCAAAATTAGGCAAATTCTTAATTCTTCTTTATTTACTAAAAAAAGTCATAACTCAAAAAAACTAGTTTGCCAGAAGACAATTTTAAAGTTTTAAATTTACAAACAACTTAACGAAAAAGAAAATTTAGTTTATCTCTTAAAGAGTTGAGTAAATAAGATATTTATATGAAAAATATGAGAATTAATTTGCCGCTTCAATAACTCAAAAATTCCATTCTTTTGAGTTATAACTTTGTTTGAGCAACTTACCTTGGTACAATTTTCACACGGATATTTTCGTATTTCGTTGTGCTGCAAAGCTCGATGTTTCAGTAACAGCGGCCGATGACAGAAGCGCTGGGAACACAATTCACAAAAAAATTCGTCCTTACGAAAGTGATGAGCAGCAATCAAATGATCATCCAGTCTAAATAAAATGGAATGGAAATCAACGATAAAAATAAACAATTAGCTAAAATGCAACTATTATTTTGACATGACAAATTACAAATTAGCTTAAGCAACATGTGTCAAAATTCACATTTAATTCTTATAATAAAGCTAAATTGAAGTTCAATATTTACAGATTGAAATCTGCGTTATGACATGAAAACAAAACTCTACTTTTTCATAAGTCCACCTGTCCGATTTACATATGTGTGTGTGTGTGTGTGTGTGTGTTTATGTATGTATGTAAATGTGTAGAAGAGCGTTTAAAGCTTGCAAAGGCAAGCGTTCGGTATATTGTGTTACTCCCCTACCCCCCCCCACCATCCACATCCTTTATCATAAATTCCCACCACCCCACCCTTAAGTAGATCTGATAACAAATAAACCCATCCAAATTCCAAACTGTAAGTGACATGCCAGTTTATTTTATTTTTATTTTGTGATTTTATATTTGAAAGAGGTTTTCATTTGCTACTTCAAAATGTCAGCTTAAGTTTACTAAAACAAATCATAGGGTTTCATCAGCTTGTGCTTTTTTTTTTGAATAGTTGCTGTGTTGCCGCTGTCGGCACATGACACACAAGTCCTTTTTTCCACTTAAAGCCAAGAGGGAAGTAGGCGTAGCCTTAACAATCAGCCACGTCAAAGAATAAATTACGTACGAAAGTGAAATTGCAGCCATATCTCTGCATTCCGTGAAAAACAAATCTTTATTAACGAATACACAGTTCTATTGCGTCATTCATTATATAATAAGTTATTTAGTCATATTTATCGAGCGAAATGTTAAGAAAACTACATAAATTTTTAATTTGTGATATGTCAGATAAAAGCCATCAAACTCATTCACCACAGTAGGATTTAGCGGCTTCAAAATGTCAAGGACAGAATATAATATATGAGTGTTTATATAAAAATAGTTACTTTGAGAACGGCAAGGCAACATGGCGGCAGGTTGTTGTCCCTGCTGATTTTGCCAGTGTTGTCCAATTAAACTGGTTTGTGTTTTTGTTGCTGACAATGAGCAGATAGAGTGTTGCCAGTGTAATACAAAATGTGGAATGAATGATAGCTTACAGTTTGATATTATTTAATAAAATTAACATGAAAAGAAATAAATTGATTCATTTTTATACTTTTGCTTGATATATAAATATATTTTACAACAATAATTGTATTTTTATAAATTGTGCCATAACCACCGAAAAAGCTTAAGCGCCATAATTTACGAACTTAATTTTTTAAACAGAATCTATTATATGCGATCGTATATAATTGATTTTTGTCAAAAAAAAAAATAAAGGTAAAAAAATGTGTCTCTTAAGCTTTTTTGGTGCTTACGGCTCGAAATGTAAAATATGAAGATGGCACCACTGAAATGTATATTTTTACTTGAATATCAGCTGCTTATGATGCTGCTGCTGTCTACATAATAATTAAGTAGTTGACTACAAAGCGACAAATACATTTAGCGGCATTTAAAGTCGTGTGTTCGTGTAGCCTGCTATGGTCAATTTGTATAAAGCAAAAATTTAAAAAAAAATATCAATTGTGTAACAGCCCTGTCTACTGGGAACCTTCGAGTTTTTCGTGCAATTTTCATACTGCAATAGATGGCGAATAATGATACTGATGTTATGTTTGTCTAGCAAATACGAGGGTGGTTTCAAAACTAGCACACCTGACGAATAGATGGCGGTAGTAGTTTGTAAAAAATGTCTTGCATGAAAGTTGGCAACCTGAGAAAACATATGTTTTAAGTTTCGAAGCTCTGCATTGCCCAGTGAAATTTTGGTGCCAAAACCGCCATATTTTTACCACTCAATTTGAAAAGTCGAATGGAAACTTTTTATACCCGACTGCGCTACGCAAAGAAGGGTATTGTGTTAATCAGCCTATGCATGTATCTATGTATTTATGCATGTATTTATGTATGTAGGTATGTGTGTATGTATGTATGTATGTATGTATGTATCCATCTTTGTATGCATGTGTGTTCCTTTGCGGCACTATATAGATCGAACGCGTGAACCAATTTTGATAATTCTTGCATCAATCGATTTGCCTTAATCCTGGGTGTGTCACTAAAGATATGACAGTAGTGAAAACTCAATATGGCGGCCAATAGACGTCATTTTGTAAATACAAAAAAAAATTTAAGTCGGCGAACTATATCAAAATGGGTATTATTCGACAGGTATTTTCTCTTCTCTTATGATTTTTCATTTCGAATGCAACCTGTACAACATATTAAAACAAAAACTAAGTGAATTAGCTAAGCTTTACAACATTTTCTATTGAAGGTGTGTGAATGAGATAAGTCTTCACTTTTTGGGTCACAGTTTAAGACAAAGGATTTTGTCTTGGATGCTAAATTTTGAAAAATGTCAAAAAAGCTTAGTGTAAACGATATAGCTTTTCATACAGATTTTAATCGAAATCTGCTAGATTTCGTGCAGGTGTACATAAATGTCCTATAACACAAAAGATTTTGAAATTGGCTAAAAAAAACACTTCGTATGTTTATGGTAAGACTCTTTTTAATGCATTATTGAGAAGCATACAAACGTATGTACTCGTATATAAAAGCTTTAATAAACAACCAGTAATGGTCACTAGCTGACCTTCCCTTCATCTCTGCCACAACATTTCATATGCATGTGTAAAAAAAAGGTAGTTGGTTAATTTTGAAGTGACTTTTATGTTTTACGATGATGGTGATGATAATGATGATTTTTGTGATTTGTCAATTGCGTGTTGTTGAAAAATCAAAATTGTCCATTAACTGTATTGAGAGAGTTTGAGTGTACCGCCCGCCGCCGCCACTCGCCTGACAAATCATGTCGAAATAATATGTAAACATGTATTTATACTTTGTATCGGAACATGCACACACTTAGAACTCAATGCCTTCCACAAAGTTCTAATCAAATGCATTTTATTATTATTATTATTAAGGTGCTTTTTAGTGGGTTTTAAACGAAAGTAAATAGGACTTGACAAAAGTAAAGGAGTTCGTTTGCTGAATAAACATTTAAAAATAGCAAATGACACTTTTGGCACAAATATTTACCAAAGTATTTTAAAATATAATTAGCACTTTAGAAGTATGTTTGCGTTTAGGATTAGAAAAGAAAACAACAGTTTTGTCCTCCCATAAAACAAGAGGAATTTCATAAGGCTGGAAAAGCAAGTATTATGATAACTGCAGTGTTTACAGAAAAGTTTATAAATGCTCTCATACTGGTAATTACTCCAGTTTGTGGTAACTGTATTGCAGTTTAGAGTATTTTAAAAAATAAAATATATAATAAGTAAATTTACAAGACTAAATTACTAACATTAAATTTTACTGTTGTCGATCGAGCGTTTTCTTTCGTCGTCATGGGCTCTAAGAGAATTTATTATTCCACATCGAATTATAAGTAGACAAATATATAATCGAAAACTCATTGCTCTATAACTTCCTGAAAAATCGCACAAAATTAGCTTATCTAGACTTAAGCACTTTTTCCTTTTTGCCACTGAACCAACACCTTCATAAATTAATAATCGAATGAAACTAAAAAAAATCGCTCTAAAGTTACAACTTTTTTTTCGAATAATTTTGAACTCGATTAAAAAATTTAGAGCTTATACGATTATTCGAATAATATCCGAAGTCTTATATGAATGATTTTGAGCTTCAACATTAAAAAGTTTCTTAAATATATAATTAAAAAAAATTAAAACTAATTCGATTATTCCAAAAAAATTATTTTCGATTGCTTATTCGATTAATTATAAGCTCGTATAAAGCGTATAATTCGTTGAAACGTGACACGATTATTCAAAGAATATCTGAATTGTTTCTTAAATAATAAAATAAAATTTTAAATTAATTCGATTATACGAAATAATTTTTTTGATGATTTATTCGAATAATTATAAACTCTAATGATACACAACTTGATTATTAAATGTATAAAAAGTATAATTCGTTTCAACTCAATTAATAAACAGATGAAATTTTAAATTTAATAATAATATTTATCTTTAAAATAATTTGATTAATCGAAAAAACATTTTTTGATTATCTATTCGAATAATTTTAATCTCTAATAATAAAAACTTCTTATTAAACTTGCTAGATTAATAGATGAATGAAATGTAAAAGTTATTCGTTTATTCCAATAATATATTGAAGTCTTAATCGAATGACTTAGAGCTGCAATATTTAATAAATTCAAATAAAGCTCTAAATTGATTCGATTAATCGAAATCAAATTTTTATAGTTTATTCGAATAATTTTAAGCTCTAATAATTAACAACTTCATTAATAAAACGTATAATTCATTTGAACTCGAATAAAATTTAATTATTATTCGATTATTCGAATAAATTTTTTATTATTTATTCAAATAATTTTAACTCGCTTGAGCTCGTAAAAAAAATTTAAGCCAATTCGATTATTCGAATAAAAGCTTTTAAAAATCTATTCGAATAATTATAAGCTCTAATAATAGACTTTGAACTTCATTATTAGTCGTATAAAACGTATTGAAACGAATCAAACGAATTGAATTCGAATAATAAAGAAATGAAACTTAAAATTTATTTGATTATTCGAATTATATCCGGAAGTTTTATTCGAATCATTTTGATTATTCAAAAAGAAAATTAACTTTATTAATAGTCTTGTAAAACTTGTAACTCGCTTAAGCCCGAATAAAATTTCTAAATTGAATCCTTTAATCGAAATTCGAATAATTTTAAGCTCTAGTAATTAACAAATTTATTAATAGTCTTGTAAGACTTATAACTCATTTGAACTCGAATAAAATTTTAAAATTTATTTGATTATTCGAATAATGTTTTTGGATTATTTATTCGAATAATAATAATTAACAACTTCATTAATAAAACGTATAATTCATTTGAACTCGAATAAAATTTAATTATTATTCGATTATTCGAATAAATTTTTAATTATTTATTCAAATAATTTTAACTCGCTTGAGCTCGAAAAAAATTTAAAACTTATTTGATTTTTTTAATGAATTTCTTTGGTTATTTATTCGAATAATTATAAGCTCTAATAATAAACAACTTCATTGTTAGACGTAGGAAACGTATAATTCGTTTGAATAGAATAATAAAGAAATAAAACTTAAAATTTATTTGATATTTATTTCAATAATGTCTGAAGTTTTATTCGAGTGATTATGATTATGATTATGAATTAATTTAAATTAATTTGATTATTAAAAAAAATTCATGATACATTCGATTAATAGTCTTATAAAACTTGTAACTCCTTTAAACTGAAATAAAATTTAAAACTTATTCGATTATTAGAATAATATCTGATGTTTTATTCGAATCATTTGGAATTCCAACGGTTAAAAGTTTCTTAAATAATCAAATAACATTTTAAATGAATTCGATTATTCGAGAAAAAAAAAGTTCGATGAATTATTCGAATAATTTTAAGCTCTAATAATTAAAAACTTCATTATTAGTCGCACAAAATGTAAGATGCCTTTAAGCTCGATTATAAAAGGAATAAAAATAAAATTTATTCGATTGTTCGATTAATATCTAAAGTTTTATTCTATTGATTTTGTGCTGCAATAGTTAAAAGTTTCTTAAATAATCACACAAAAATTTAAATGAGTCCGATTATTCGAAAAAAAAATTCGATAATTTATTCGAATAATTTATAAGCTCTAATAATTAAAAACTTCGTTAATAATCGTATAAGACTTGTTCAACCCGGTTAAACTCGATTAATAGACGAATGAATTTTAAAATTGTTCCGATTATTTGAAATATGTATATCTGAAGTTTTATTCGAATAATTTTTAGTTGTACTACTCAGAGTATTAGGAAATTATTGCCTTAATTAATATAATATTTTGTAAGGAAAAAAGTTTCCATACCCAAATAAAAATGTTTGCTGCGAATTTTTGTTCAAGTTCTTTGTTAAGTTAGGTTTTGTATATTTAATAATTCTCAATTATTTTTTGATAGTTTTTATACAACTTTAGATAGTCCTTAAACTTTTTTCGAGAATGTGCTTGAACAAAATGCTGCATATGACCAATCTAAGACAACAGCAAGCACAGTTTGGTGATTTTTTCCAAGTTAGTTAAGACTAGTGATGTATTTCTTAGACTGGGCTCACACATGGCAATTTTCGTTGAGCAACTTTTGAGTTTATGTACGGGAGTGGAAAATATGACGATTCCCCCACTACATTAACTTTTACTCTCCCTCTCTTTCTTTATCTCTCACATAAACTTAAAAGTTGCACAAAAATTAGAGGCGTAGAAAGGCCATTCTGGGGGTGCATTGAGTTGCTGTTACCCCCTCCCCCCTCTCCAGTTTGAATTATTAAAAATTTCGTGTAATTAGGTAATTATTTATTTTAACATTACTCATGAAAATCACTAGTCATAACGCCCCCCAGACAAATTGTATAGCTACGCCAGTGTCAACAATAATTGCCTGGTGTGAAGACAGTCTTAATAACTCCCATTAAAGTTAATGAAAAGGTTACCTGTTTTTCTTAATAAATCTGATTAAAATTTATGAAGAGGTAATATTTTTTTCTACAAAAAAGATTTATATAATTTAAGGTAGTTTATTTTGTGAATGAAGGCGTTACTTTAACCCTTGTTATGCGCTCGGCTGAGCTTCCTTATATGGCCAACCTTGTTGTGGCAATTATGTTTTATTTAAACACGAGGCGTTTTGATGAGTTGAATGACAAATTAATGAAAGTATGTAAGTCATTGAACACTTTAAGCATAGTAATTATCACTTTATATGTTATAATGTCTGTCTGTCTGTCTACGATAATAACTAGTGGGCATTCTAAATTGATTAGTCCCTAAGGGAAAAGTGATTTTGTTCTTTCTTTTTGTATATTATTTTTTTGTTTGTATTTTTTTTTTTTTTTTTGTTAGGCTAAAATAAATCGATTATTTCAATGGCTTTATTACACCTACCGCTCTAATTGTAGAAATGTTTTATCGCAGACTTCACAGCGTATATCGAAACCGGTCTCATCATCACTTAATTCACTTTTGATATGATCGGCGGATTTATCCTTTTTGTTGTTGTAATCCTCATCACGTTTAAGATTTGATCCATAAAATGAGGCTGCAAAATAAATATGATAAATGAAAGTAAAAGTTTTTTAGATTTTTGGATTGGAGAGAGTTTAAAAAATATATAATTTTTAGGGTTCCGTACACCAAAGATGAAAGGGAACCCTTTCGCTATGCTGTCCGTCTGTGCGTCACAGGATGTTTTCTCTAGAACCGTAGCAGCTAGGCACCTGAAATTTTGACAAAATATGTAGAACTTTGGCCGCTACAAATGCATGACAAATAAAAAGTAAAGTGTGTAACAAAACGAACTACGAAAAATTTTAAAATCCCATGTAATATACAATTACATATAGACACTTGAAATTTGCCAAGTTAGTGTATTTTTACACAGACTGTTTCTTACTAAAATTTAAAAAAAATCAAAATGAAAGGGTGTTCTATCAGTTAATGGTATTTTGACTATTTGATTTTGACAACTTGCTGTATGTATCTTGGCAACCGTAAAAGGAAAAACTCTTGAAATTTTCAAAATAGCTGAAACTAAAAAATCCCAAAATTATAAAACCGCTAGACCAAAAAAAAAATCGCTCAGAACCAACAAAAATCGCCAAAATGAAAAAACGGGCCAAACTTAAAAAAATCTTTAAAACTAAAATAAATTTCCAAAACCCAAAAAAATCGTTAAAAATTAAAAATAAACGCCAAAACCGAAAACATCGCCAAAACGAAAAAAAAGTGCCAAAATTAAAAAAATTGCTAAAAGTAAAATAAATCCCAAAAACCGAAAAAATACTGCAAAAACGCAAAAAACCAAAAAAAAAACGCCAAAACTAAAAGACGCCAAAACTAAAAACGCCAAGAACCCAAAAAATCGCCAAAACGAAAAAAGCTACAAACTAAAAAAATCTCTAAAACTTAAATAAATTGCAAAAAAGCGAAAAAATCGCTTAAATAAAAAAAATCGGTAAAATTAAAAATAAACGCCAAAAACCAAAAAAACGCCAAAACAAAAAAAAAAAGCGCCAAAATTAAAAAAAAAAAATCGCTAAAACTAAAATAAATCCCCAAAACCCAAGTGTCCGTACGGAACCCTTCGTGTGCGAGTCAACGTCTCACTTTATTGAATTTATTTCAATTACTTTTTTTGTGTGAATTGGTTTTTTTTATAAAATAAATTAAACTGCCAAAATAAAAAAAAACTCGCCAAAATGAAAAATAAACGCCAAAAACCAAAAAAATCGCCAAAACAAAAAAAAAAGCGCCAAAATTAAAAAAAAAAATCGCTAAAACTAAAATAAATCCCCAAAACCCAAAAAAAAAAACCAAAAACTTAATATTAAAAAAAAACGCCAAAACTAAAATACAGCAAAAGCCGAAAAAATCCCTAAAACGATTTTTTTTCAAAATTCGTATATTCAAGTGTCCGTACGGAACCCTTCGTGTGCGAGTCAACGTCTCACTTTATTGAATTTATTTCAATTACTTTTTTTGTGTGAATTGGTTTTTTTTATAAAATAAATTAAACTGCCAAAATAAAAAAAAAACTCGCCAAAATGAAAAATAAACGCCAAAAACCAAAAAAATCGCCAAAACGAAAAAAAGCGCCAAAATGAAAAAAATCGCTAAAACTAAAAATAAATCCCCAAAACCCCAAAAAAAAAAGCCAAAAACGTAAAATTAAAAAAAAAACGCCAAACCTAAAAACACCAAAACACAGCCCAAAAAATCCCAAAATCGAAAAAAAAAATTTCAAAATTCAAGTGTCCGTACGGAACCCTTCGTGTGCGAGTCAAAATCTCACTTTACTGAATTTATTAAATATTCCAATTACTTTTTTTGTGTGAATTTGTTTTTTTATAAAATAAATTAAATAATTGTTTTTAAATGTTTGAAATCGTTTTAAGCTTAATCTTTTTTTTAGTTAATAAGGCACTTTATTTTATTTTATTTTTATTTAATATTATTTTTTTATTCGATTTAATGTTATTTAGTTTAGTTATATTTTATTTTATTTTATTTCACTTTTTATTCTCGGCAAAACTGCAACCGCACTCCTTCGTTTCCGTTGAACAAGTGCTTGACCATTGAATCCTTTTGAACGTCAAGTGTCCTTTATGTGAAGCTTTCTATGTTAATGTTTTGCTTCAAAAACCACCAGGACCTTTAACAATTTTTATTCATTATTATATTTTTTTTGTTGTTGTTGTTCATTTGTGTGTTTACAACTAGAAATGCTCGATTGTCTTGTTTTTTTTTTATTTATTATTATTATTTAATTTACATACATACGAATACATATAAATATATTTTGTTCAAATTTCATTCTTTAAGCACGTAAACATTCGAGTATGAATAGATAATTGGCTGTAGTATTTGAAGTGAGTGTGTGAGTGCATGTAGGGAAAACACCCTCATCTCTAACCTGCCAGCAATTTCAATAAAAATTTGCCCATTACACCCCTTCAAAAAAATAAAAAAAATAAAAAAGACTACAAACAGGTAAACAACACCTGAGTTTGAAGAATTAAAACCTCAAAGGACTCGAGTTTTTAAGACAAGTGTTTGCTATAATGTGCGTGTGTGTGTATGTAAATAATATGATGTTTATATTTTAAACAAAAGCTGGCTGCTTCACTTTAAAAAAAAATCAAATTGACCACTGAACGAACTATTTGCTTTAAACGAAAAAGTCAAATGACTTGTTAAGCAGGTAAAATTTGATTGCTCAAGTTTTTAGTGATAGTATGGTGTGGTGTGGTGTGGCATGGCGTGGCGTGGCGTGATGGCAAAAGTGGTGGTAAGAGTATCTAATATTTTAAGGGATGTCAAGTCTTTGATGTCGCAAAGATTTTCACGTTTTCCTGGCCACGCTGGAGTGATTTTTACCCTGCTTCTTTTGTCATTATTTTGTTCAAAAAGTCAAATGAATTTTCTTGTGGTCTACTCACGAGCACAGATGGTCACGATGAGGTGGTTGGTTGGTTGCTTGTTTTGGCTCAGGTTAAGGTTTAAGCATTTTTCCTTCTATTAACTATGCTGAACTACTTTTTACACACACACTAATTATTTAGTTTAACCCGCCAGCCAGCCAGCCAGCAAGCCAACCCCAGAGGGTTCACAAAGTCAAGTTTAAGTTAATATAAACGATGACATAAAATTGGGAGTTGAATACTGCAAACAATGGAGGCACCTGTTTAATATTCCCACGCAATTTTCTATTTAAATAAACTATAAAATACATCCCTTTTAAAAAGAATATAAAAAAAAACAGAAAAACCGTTACATTTGTAAAATAAAATTAATTGTTAATCACTTTGTTAGAAAAAAAATTATGTATGATAAATCAAGGAAAGCATCACTCTTCATCAGCCTCGTTATTGCAGGCAGGCACACAACACGAAAGGAAATCTATTTATCCCTTTTAATTCTCTCTAAATACATATTGATTTTTCTAATTGTTTCAATAAATGAAAAATGAATTTTATCACACACACTGTCTTTATCTGTTTTTTAGTCTCATTTTCCAAAAAAAAAAAAAAATATAAAAAATGATCTCCTCTGGCAAAGCGTCTGTCCGTCCGTCTATCTTTTTGATTGAAAGTAACATTGATGCTGCCTATTTAATTCTTTAACTATTGATAATAGTGTATAGTGTGTGTATGTGCAATAATGACATGTGCCTGCCACACATATTGTTTTGTCATCATCAAATTGCAAAAACAGTAGTCAGTGAGACGACAGACGTTTGCTTTAAGTCGCCTGTTGACTTGTCTTTGTTGCAAATGATTGATGATCAAATATTGTTTTCACAGCGTTCAAATTGATGACGTTACTGTGCTGATGGTGTTTTGTCCATTTTTGTGCAATCGAAAATTTAATTAAGTTGTAATTTTATTTTTTTTTTTGTTAATTCAACGCCAAAGGGGTAAGTAAGTTCGTTAGTTAGTTAGTTAGTTAGTTGAATGCCAGAAGTTGTTTAAAATATATTGCACAGAGGACTCAAAGATTTCAATTTAAAAACTATTTTCAAAATGCAACGTTTTCAAAATCAATTTTTTGTAACAGCAGGGCTGTTGTTAAAATATCTAGTTTCTCTTTTTTATTTTAAAAACGGAGCCACTAAACTATAGTTTTCAAAGGGAAACTTTTAAAAATATCTTAGCACAAAATGTTTTTTATTGTCTCTGCGATGTAATTGGTGAGAAGATATTATTATAAAAAAATCCTTCTTTTAGTAAAACAATCAAAACGGTACGAGTATATGTTTTAAAGGTATACAAATTTGAAATAAATTCAGTAAATTCAGCACGAAGGGTTCCGTACGTTGGGCTTTGAGCATTTTTTTAATATAGTGTTTTATTTACGTTTTTTCAGCTGACGATTTTTTTAATTTTGGCGATTTTTTTTTTATATCGGCGATTTTTTTCCATTTTGGCTATTTTTCCATTTTGGCGATTTTTTTTCATTTTGGCGTTTTTTTTCATTTTGGCGATTTTTTTCATTTTGGCGATTTTTTTTTATTTTGGCGATTTTTTTTTTATTTTGGCGATTTTTTCATTTTGGCGATTTTTTCATTTTGGCAATTTTATTCATTTTGACGATTTTTTTTCATTTTGGCGATTTTTTTCATTTTGGCGATTTTTTTTTTAATTTTGGCGATTTTTTCATTTTGGCGATTTTTTCATTTTGGCGATTTTTCCGGTTTTTCGCGATTTATTTTCGATTTAAAAACTTTTTTTAATTTGGTGCTTTTTTTCGTTTTGGCGATTTTATAATTTTGGGATTTTTTTGTTTTACCGTTTTTGAAAATTTCAAGAAGTTTGCTCTTACGGCTTCCAAGGTACAGCAAGTCATCAAAATTACATAGTCAAAATTACATTAACTGATGGAACACCCTTTAATTATTATTTTTTTTTTAATTTTAGTGTTAATTGTTGTAGTCTGTATAAAAATACACTAACCTTACAAATTTGAAGTGTATATACATACATACTACATACAATTGTATGTATATTACATGGGATTTTAACATTTTTCGTTGCTCGTTTTGGCACACCCTTTAATTTCCAACTCTCATGTATTTGTTGTGGTAGGACCAAGGGTCTACACACTCTGTCCAAATTTGAGGTCCTTAGCTCTTACGGTTGTCGAGAAAATACCCTGTGACGGACAGACGGACAGCGTAGCGAAAACAATAGGGTTTCTTTTCACCTTTGGTGTACGAAACCTTAAAAAGGACTTTTTTAATACAAAGTAACAAAGATAAATTTTTTAAATGTTACTTTTTTGAAAGGTACTTTTCAAAAAAAAGGTACTTTTGAAAAGGCCCTTTTTTAAATGTACTTTTCTTAGATGTAACCTTTTATGCAAAAGTACTTTTTTTAAATGTACTTTTTTAAAATGTTCCCTTATATAAATAAGGTCCTTTTTTTAAATACTTGTTTTGATAGTTCTATTTTTAAAAGGTACCTTTTTTATAAGGAACTTTTTCTTAAAAGGTACTTTTTCTTAAAAGGTACTTTTTAATAGTTGTATATTTAAAAGGTACTGATTTAAAAACATTCTTTTTTTTAAAGGTACTATTTTAAAAGGTACTTTTTTAAAAGGTACTATTCTTAAAAGGTGCTTTTTTTTAAAGGTACTTTTTTAAAATAATTTTTTTTTAAATTACTTTTCTTAAAAGGTTTTTTTTTAATATATAATAAAATTATTTTTTAAAAGATACTTTTGCCCAAAAGTACTTTTTAAAGGTACTTTTGCCGAAAATGTAGTTTTTCAAAGGTTCTGCTGCCAAAAAGGTACTTTTTCAAAGGTTCTTCTGCCAAAAAGGTACTTTTTCAAAAGTTTTTCTGCCAAAATGTACGTGTTAAAAAGATACTCCCCCTTATGCTAAAACGATTGTTAAACTTAAAGTTGGTTTAACAAACGAATTTTGTATGGCAAAACCGGTTTTAAAGCATGCTTTAACTTTAACAATCGTTTTTGCATAAGAGCAACTAATTTTAAAATGTGCTTTTTTTAATGTTTTATTTTTAAAAGATTCTTTTTTAAATGTTTTTTTAAATGAATTTTTGTTAAAAGGTACATACTTTTTTAATAAACATTTTTAAAGGCAATTTTTTGAAGGTACTTCTGCCAAAAGGTACTTTTCTAAAAGATGCTTATTTCAAGAGGGGTTTTTTTGAAGGATTTATTTTTAAAAGGCACTTTTTATAAAATGTTTTTTAAAGGCATTTTTGTTAAAAAGTACTTTTTTGAAAGGTACTTTTTTCCAAAGGCACTTTTCTAAACCCTACATTTTGAAACGTAATTTATGTTTAACTGGCTTTATTTATAAATTATTTTTTCCAATGTAATCTTAAAATGTAATTTTTCTTAACACGTCATATTGTTAAAAGGTTTTTAAAAAAATTATTTTTATTAATGGGTACCTTTCTTCAAAGGTACTTTTTTCAAACGTTTTTCGGGAAATTGTTAAGAGGCACTTTTTGAAAAAAATTCTCTTTTAAAAAGGTACTAAGTTACTTAAAATTTTTTTTTATCAAAGGGTACTTTTCTTCAAAGGTACTTTTTTCAAAAGTTAAAAAGTACTTTTAGAAAAAAAAATTTATTTATAAAATGAATTTTTTGAAATAAAAATTTGAAAAAAATACTCTTTTAAAAAGGTATTTCGAAAAATGATTTTTTATCAATGGGTACTTTTTTTGAAAGGTACTTTTTTCAAAAGGAACTTTTTGAAAAAAATTTTACTTTTTGAAGGAAACTTGTTAAAAAGCTATTGAAAGAGTGCTGCTATAATTAATTATTTTTTGAAGAGTTCTTTAGAGGTAATTTTTGAAAACTTTTTTCAATTCATTTTTAATACAATGAATTTCACGCTAGGGTTGTTTGAGTTGACAGTTATTTTTAAATAAGTACTTCATATAGTGTAAAGCTTTTTCTATTATATTTAATTCCGCTGACATCTCTTTATTTGATAATATGTCATGTCCGTTATTCAAATTTAATAACAAGGATTTTATTTTTTTTTTTATATTTAATCCTCTACATATGTATGTAAAGTGCTTTTACCAGCTTTCAATAACTATTTTGACTATGAAAACAAAACAAACAAAAAAAAAGTTTTTAATAATGTAATATTTGTTTTTTAATATGCAAGGATTTAAAATTTTGCCACGAGTTTGACTGCAATTAAATCCCGCATTTTTAAAACAGTTTCAATATAACATAACTATATAACTTAAAATATTAATCCTCAATTGTGTTTAAATAAATTGAACAAGAAACATAAAACGTAAAAACCATTATCGAAACATGAAATAAACATTAACTGTCTGTCTGTCTGTCTGCAACATCGTGATCTCTTCATTTATGATCGCGCAAAGCAGGGAATTTGCTCGAACAACATGCGTCGCGTTAAAGGCGGCTCTGGCTCTGACTCTGGCTGGCAAACAGCAGCAGCTTACTTACGAGATTGCAACGAACAAATAATAATAAATAAACACACAAGCAAACAATAAACGTTTAATTTTTATACGGGAGGAGGATTAGAATGGAATTTGACAACTTTGCAAGTCATAAAATTTTTGATGTGTTGATTTAGAAGTGTTGCTTTGTTCATGATTATTATGTTGTTCTTGCACAGTGTCTCGCTCTTCGTTCGCTACTTTTGTGCAATGTGCAGTGTATTTAAAAGGTATCAACCAACAAAAACGGTTTTAATAACAAATGAAAACATGTGTGTATGTGTTCTTGTAGGCTGAGAAGAAAATCATGTGGTGGTTTTAATATGAAACACACACAAGAAACTACTCCTTTGGCTTCCCTCTAGTCAGCCTAGAGCCATATGCCTCTATTTCAACACCCTTTTTTCTAGCGACAATTTCACTAGTTAAAATGTCGACAACTTTCCTTTATGGCCAAGTAGAGATACATTAGAGACAACAGTTCTAGTATATCTCAGGTGACATTGTCAGCAATCGCGTTTTCTTTTTTAGGGTTCCGTACACCAAAGGTGAAAAGTAGAAAGCGGGAAACTTTTTTATATATCCCGGGATCCCGCTCCATAGAAATTTTAAACATTAAATTTGCCAGGCATTAACACAAATTTGATTAGAAAGCTTAAAAAACTAACTAAAACACATCTTATATACATAAATATTCCTATGTTAATTCAAATTGGGCTTAAGAAAAATCCCGGGAAATCGGAAAATTTTAAAACTTGAATTCCCGGGAATTCCCGGGACGGGATTTTACTATCCCACAGGCTATTTTCTTGCAACCGTACGAGCTACGGATCTGATATTTGTACAGAGTGTGTAGACCTTAGGCCGCTACAACAGCAAATACAAATAGAATAATTTAAAAATTAAAGGGTGTTCCAAAACGAGCAACGAAAAATGTTAAAATTAATTAATATTAATTAATTAATACACTTCAAATTTGTAAGGTTAGTGTATTTTTATACAGACTAAAACAATTAACACTAAAAATAAAAAAAAAAATAATTAAAGGGTGTTCCATCAGTTAATGTAATTTTGACTAAATATGTAATTTTGACAACTTGCTGTATCTTGGAAAGCGTAAGAGCAAAGCTCTTGAAATCTTCAAAATCGGTAAAACTAAAAAATCAAAGAATTATAAAATCGCCAAACCGAAAAAAATCGCCAAAACCAAAAAAAAATCGCCAAAACAAAACAGAAACCGCCAAATTAAAAAAAAAATCTAAAACCAAAAGAAATCTGCGAAAAAAAAATTGCCAAAATTAAAAAATCGCCAAAATGAAAATAAACCCCAAAAACAGCAAGAAATCGCCAAAATAAAAAAAAAACTCCAAAAACAGAAAAAAATCTCAAAAAGGAAAAAAAATCCCCAAAATGAAAAAATCGCGAAAATGAAAAAAAAACTCAAAAACAGAAAAAAACTCCAAAACTGAAAAAAATCGTTTAAACTGTAAAAAATTTAAAAAAGCCACATCAAAACAATGCTCTAAACCGAATGTACGGAACCCTTCGTGCGCGAGTCAAAGTCTATGTGCAGTCAATAGCAGAGTTGCAATCAAATCGGCGGCTAGTCGCTGCCGCTTCTGATACGACTATTTCAATTTAAACAAATATTTTTCAAACTACAATAAAAAAAGGTATATATTTTAAAAACATTTCGGTCTAAATAATTTAAAAATAATTTATTTAATTTTTAATAAAAAGAATAATCATGCCTATGTGTTTAAGTTTGCAGACCAGCGTCACTAAAATCTACTAGTGAATCTTTTGTTCAAATGTCTCCATATGGTGGTAAAAGAACTGCCTCGACAATACTCGTAGATTTTCAATGACAACCATATGTCATGTCCATAGTCGATTATATTGGTTGGGGTACACCTAGACAGTAGTACTATTGACAATGTCACTAGTAAATCACTACAATTTTACTATTAAAATCGAGCGAGGAAATATCGATATTGTAGACTAGAGCCCCAAAAATTTGCTAGTGAAAATTTAGTGCCAATGTTTCCATGTGGTCCCAAAAGAACTACCTAGTCAGTAGTGCTACAGTCTAGTGGTGGATTTTCCATGACAAGCTAATGTTAAATGTCAATAGATGATTACATGGGCTGGGGTACACCTGGCCAGTAGTACTATTGACAATGTCACTACTAAATCACTACAATTTCACTATGCGCATTTCCTGCAGGGTTATTATAACACTTTGAAGTATGTGCGTGTGTGTGTGTGTGTGCACAGTGTTTGCAGTCACATCCTGATTCACATTTGTTTTTGGGGTATGCAAGTGTGTGTGTGTTTGTGTGTGTGTGTGTGTGTGTTTGCCTTTATGTCCTTCTTTATGCTACTGATTTGTTGACAAAAGGGTGCTGAGCCCTTATAATCTATTTGACAAACATTATCAATTTAATGTCATATTTTCATGGGATTGCACGGGAACAAGCGTTTTGAATATGATATCTATCATTGATCATTCTGTACAATGTGTGCAAGCGAAAGTGTGGTGGAAGGTTTACAATTGTTATTTTTTTTTTTGTTATTTTTATTAAGTCAGCATCGTTTGCATGTAACTTTTTCCTCTTCCTTCTAAAATTAATTGTATAATCAACAAATAAATAAAAGCCCTTATGTGTATGTAGCTACATAAAAGTTGGCTGCGATTCATTATTACATTGAACCTTATTGTCTGTACATTTTGTATGTTTGAGTATGTTAAATGATTGTCATTAGTTGTATGCATAGGTACGAGTATATGTAATATGTGTGTGACAATTTGGAACGCGTGCCTTGTACAAAGTCACGCATTTATCTCTATTTACACATCTCTCGGTGTCGTTGTTTGGTTAAAAGCCTGCAGCAACATTAAGTAGCCATTATTAAAACAATAAAATATATAAAAAAAGAAGCCAGCAAACAATCAAAAAAAAAAAAAATTAAAATAAATGAACACAAATTTTGGTTTGTTTCCCAGTTGTCTCTGCTAATTGTTTTATTCGGTACTTTTCGGCGTGGTTACATGAACAGAAAAACTACTGTTTTCCATTCGAACACTATTCTACTCGTACTCTGGTTTATTTTATTTTTCATTTTTTGTTTTACTAAAAGTCATTTAGATACTTTAAATTTGTGCTGCAAATGCAGAGTCGAACAATGTTTTTAAAGAGTCCAGCTGTGTTGATTCCCACATTTATGACTGTGTGGCGTCAAGATCAAACATTAATGCTGAAGTTGAGGTACGTGTCTTGCAATCTTATAATAATCTTGTTTGCGTAACGTGTGTTTGTATTTTTAGCATTTGTTTTGCTTCATGTTATTGCTCGTACATATTGTACATGCTTCCCCACTATGAAAGAAATTGATCGTTGTCTAACGTTTATTGTTTATTTTAGAAACGAAAATTTTAAGTAATATTCATTAATAAAAAATATTTGAGGAAAAGTGACAAGAGAAAACTAAATTTTTGCCTAAAATCCTTAATTCGGAGAGGTGATCACAAAATGGGGTTTTTTAAGCAGGTACTTTTCTGAAAAAGTACTTTTTTCAAAAAGTACTCTTCCAAAAATTAGTTTCCCAAAAAGTACTTGTCCAAAAAGTACTTTATCCAAAAAGTACCTTTTCCAAAAAGCACCTTTTTCAAAGAGCACCTTTTTCAAAAAGTACCTTTTCCAAAAAGCATCTTTTTCAAAAAGTACCTTTTCCAAAAAGTACCTTTTTCAAAAAGTACCTTTTCCAAAAAGTACCTTATGTAAAAAATACTTTTTCAAAAAGTACATTTTCAAAAAGCACCTTTTCGAAAAAAAAACACCTTTTCCAAAAAGTACTTGTTTCAATAGGTAATTTTTCAAAATTAAAATTTACTAAAAAGGTACTTTTCCAAAAGAACTTTTTAAAAATTAAATATTTTGCAATAACAACTTTTGTAAAAATTTACTCTTTTAAAAAGGTGATCTTCTAAAAATTTACTTATTCAAAAATTAAATTTTTCAAAAGGTACTTGCTTCAAAAGGTACTTTTTCAAAAATTAACTTTTGCAAAATTACTTATACTCGAAAGGTATTCTTTTCAAAAATATACTTTTTAAAAATTTTATTTTTTTGCAAGAGTTACTTTTTTAAGAATTTACTTTTTTTATAAGGTACTCTTTCAATATATACATACATGTTCGAAATGTACTTTTTCAAAAAGTACTTTCTTTAAAAAGTACTTTCTTCAAAAATTAATTTTTTTGAAATTTAAATTTACTCGCAAGGTATTTTTTTCAAAAAGTATTTAATTTTTTGCAAGATGTACTGCTTTTAAAAATTTACTTTTTTCAAAAGATACTTTTTTCAGAAGGTGCTGTTTTCAAAATGTTGTTTTTCCAAAAAGTAACTTTTTTAAAAGGAACTTTTTTCAATAGGTACTTTTTAACCAGTTACTTTTTTCATAATGTACTTTATCAAAAGGTCATTTTTCAAAAAATTAATTTTTCAAAAGTTGATTTGATACATTTTTGAATAGTATATTTTTTCAAAATTTACTTTTTTCAACAGAATTTTTTTTTTCAAAATAAACTTTTTTCAATAGGTACTTTTTTCAAAATGTACTTTACCAAAAGGTACTTTTTCAAAATAGTCGATTTTTTCAAAATGAAAATATCTTGGAAAATAACTTTTCGTAAAGCGTACATTTAAAAAAAGTACTTTTTTGGTAACTCTTATCAAAAGGTACTTTTTCCAAATAGTACTTTTTCAAAAGTTGATTTTTTCCAAATAAAAATATCTTCGAAAAGTACTTTTTTTTAAATAGCACCTTTTTGTAAGTTGATATATTTTCAAAAATAATTTTTTTCAAAAGATACTTTTTCACGAGCTACTTTTTTAAAAATTATATCTTATCAAAAAGGTAATTTATACCAAAACTACTTTTTCAAAAGTTGATTTTTCAAAATGAAAATATTTTCGAAAAGAACTTCTTCTAAAAGTACTCTTTCTAAAATCTACAGTTTTCAAATAGTACTTTTTTCAAATAATTTAATTTTTTCACGACTAACTTTTTTACTCTCATCAAAAGGTAATTTATTCCAAAAGTACTTTTTCAAAAATAAATTATTTTTTAAATGAAAATATTTTCTAAAATGTACCTTTTGTAAAATGTACATTTTTCAAAATGTTATTTTTTCAAAATGTGCTTTTTTCAAGAATTACTTTTTAAAAACTAACTTATTTCGAAAGGTTTTTTTTCAAAAAGAGACTTTTTGATTAGGTAATACTGAAAGGTACTTTTTTCAAACAGTACTTTTTTGAAGTTGATTGATTGATTGAATGCTTTTTTAAATGTACGTTTTGCAAAGTATATTTTTGTTAAAAAAGTACTTATTTCCAAAAGGCTATTTTTGCGAAAGGATTGTTTTTCCAAGGTTCTATTTTGAAGTGGTACTTTTCATAATTTACCCTTTTCAAATAATTTTTTTTTAATTTTATTTCTTTAAAACAGTTAATTTCAAAAGGTACTTTTTCCAAATGATACTTTTTTAAAATTACTCTCGCGAAATGTAATTTTTTCACAATCTAGTTTTTCGAAAGTTATGTTTTTTAATCGGTACGGTTTTGAAAAGGTACCTTTTTCGAAAGGTACTTTTAGCAAATACATATGTACTACATACATACATATATTATTAGATCAATCGCTTGTGTGTTCTTGTAAGAGCTGCTGTCATTTTAATAGTGTTTTTTTTACTAAATTTATAATATTCTCTTAAGGAAGTGTATCAGCAAACAAGCACATTTGGTGGTAATTTTACTTGAAACATTTTTCTTCAAAAGCCTTTTCAACTTTTAAATGTAACCGAAATTTGCAAGAAATTTCCCAAAGCAGACCACTTTAAAAGCCAAAGGGGGTGTTTTTCTTTCTACTTGAAAACAAATGCACACAAACATTTTCCCAACCCAACTGAACACCTTTTCAATATTTCGTAACGTATTTTAAAGAAGTCATGCTCAGGTGCCTACACTGCGTCCATCGCAATAACCATAAACTCAACTTTAATTTAAAGTTGAAGACAAATCTTAATGGAAGACATATGGCGAGAATTTGATAAAAAAAAAATAAAAAAATTTTTCTTGAACTCTCTTTGTTCCTATTCTAGTTTAATTCTGCTCGAGAGGGTGGGCATAGAACATTGAATATAATTCAATTTTAATTTTTGTATTTCACTCACCGTTATCACGTTCACTTCTATCATCACTGCTGTGTATTGAGGAACCATTGTGCACTTCACCGTTTGTTAACAATTCATTCTGCTCGTAAAGAGCTTTGGGCCGACCATCAATTATGATCTCTTCACCAGCTTCTATATCACGATTTGATTCATACCACAGCTGCATACATATGCAAAAGTATTAAAGATTAGGAAAATTTTAAAATTACCAAAGAAATAAGAGTTTGTGTGGTTTGGGTTGGGGTGGTGCTTTTAAAGCCAACTTACACATCCTGCTACATAGAAATTATTAAAATTAGCCTCCTTCTCCAGTTCCGAGTTGGATGATATTCGAATTTTCTTAAGCAAAGACTTGACTTCGGGTGAAGGTTCCAATAGGCTTCTGATATGGCTAATGGGCAATATCTGTAATGAGATAAAAATTTGACTAATGAAAAATTATTTCAAAAAATAAATAAATAAAATAAAAATAATAAATAATAAATATATAATAAAATAAATAATAAATGTAAATAATTTTTTCAATAAAATTTTTCCCAAAAATATGTTTTAATTTATTAATGTGCTGCCATCTACCGCTGAATAGCATTATGTTGCTTAACAGAATGTTAACAGCCTGTAGTGAGTTTGTTTTCTGTAGCGGGAGCAGTGTTGCCAGTACACGTTTTTTACTATACTAAAACTAAAGGGTTACTTTTGCATACAAGCCAAAAGAATTCCCTCGTATGCAATTCAGGTATTCAAAAAAACAATAATTTTAAAAAAAATTTATTTTGTTCGTCGTCACACTCATTGTGAAAACCTATTAAAAATCTAGAATATATTTTTGTGAGTTAAGTAATACAAATTCAATAACAAAAAAAAAATGGTCATTAGTCTCATACCAAATCGTCGGAGTCGAAGTTGAAATACGACACTAGTAATTAGGTCCATTATTTATCTTCTTAATATATAAAAAATCCGTGTCACTGTGTATGTTTCGAATAAACTCAAAAACGAGTCAACTGATATTCATGAAAATTGGCATATATATGTAATTTGGTCCAACTTAGATGATAGGATAGTTATTATTTAAATTAATGGCCTGGGGGCGGAGGGGCGTGGCAAAATGTTTGTACCGTATACGAAGCTAGACCGCTGGACCGATCCTTCTGAAACTTTGTCAGCATGTTACTCAAACTCCAGCATAAATAATAGGAAATTTTTTTTCGTCCACGCCTACTTTAACACCCATTTTTTAATAATATAAAAATCTAAATGTTTCCGAATAAACTCAAAAACGAGTCAACTGATATTCATGAAAATTGGCATATATATGTAATTTGGTCCAGCTTATATGATAGGATAGTTATTATTTCAATTAATGGCCAGGGGGCGGAGGGGCGTGGCAAAATGTTTGTACCGTATACGAAGCTAGACCGCTGGACCGATCCTTCTGAAACTTTGTCAGCATGTTACTCAAACTCCAGCATAAATAATAGGAAATTTTTTTTTCGTCCACGCCAACTTTAACGCCCATTTTTTAATGATATAAAGCAATTTTTAGTTTTTTTGTGTTTTTGCACCGTAACTCAAGAACTACTGAACCGATTTTGACCAAACTTCATATACATGCTCTATAGGGCGTGAGTAGTGTTTCTGTGTAGTTTGAAGTTCGTCCGACAGATGGCGCCATATTTAGTTTATTTTTTTGGGATTTTGCACTGTAACTCAAGAACTACTGCACCGATTTAGACCAAACTTTATATACATGCTCTATGGGGCGTGAGGAGTGTTTCTGTGTAGTTTGAAGTTCGTCCGACAGATGGCGCCATATTTAGTTTTTTTTGTGATTTTGCACCGTAACTCAAGAACTACTGCACCGATTTAGACCAAACTTTATATACATGCTCTATGGGGAGTGAGGAGCGTTTCTGTGTAGTTTGAAGTTCGTCCGGCAGATGGCGCAATATTTAGCTTATTCGTAAAATCCAATTTTCATATTGTACCACCAATGCCATATACAACACTAATGTTTGCTTAGGGCCAGCAACGCGGACCGGGGTCAGCTAGTAGGAATATAATTTTTCTAAATAACCACTACTGAATGCGAAATGAATGCAGTTTTTTTTAATAGTCTTGCTTAATGACAACTATAAAACAAATTTACCTGAAGGCTAGCTAAAAGTGTTTCGCTATTTTGTTGTAAGTCCCAAATAGGTCTATCTGATAATATAAGAGCTACGACAAGTTAGATTACTTTCACATAAATTGCATTTTTGTAGTCAAGGCAACAATAAATATTTGCGTAAAATTTTTCGATCGAAAATTTTTGGCCCTTATTGTGAATAAAACTGTTTCCCAATTTTTGTCTCCTGTTCAGAATATTCCACTAAAAAAAGTAACTGAAACTTTGGAAATTTTTCTAAATTCGAGTAAAAAAAGTTGCCGTAAGGAGCCAAAGCTGTTTTTTACTTGCAACAAGTAAAATATTAATTAAAATTAAATTAAAGTTAATGAACTGCTTTATAGTAATTATATTTTTATATTTAAGTAAACATTTTTCTAAAATTTAATAAACTTTTTCCATAAAATTCGAAACTTTGCAAAAAATCTTTTAGATTTGATCTCAACTTTAGTAAATTTTCCAAAAAATTTTTATGTCCATAATTCTGGTATTTATTATTTTTTTATTAAATTCTGCACCGTGAGAAAGGAGTTTCTTTTTCTTTCAAGACCGAAAGAATTTTGCTTCATAAGTCCAATGAAAAAATTTCATTAAAATTTTTTCACAAATCGAATGTTAATTTCACAAATCCAATGAAAATTTCATGAATATTGGTAAAGAATTTCATTGGAATTGCTGCGTTGGTATTCTGGTTTCGTAAGAATATTTTATTGGATTTATGACAACAATATTTTCTAATTATTAAGAAACCCCTTTATATTTAAGTTATTTCATTCTTTTCATGAAATTATTTTATTGTTTCGATGAAGTTATAGCACTGCATTAATTACACTGTTAAATAAAGTTGATGAAGTTTTCAATAAAATAATTTTGATGAAACTGGCTTTATTAATCCAACGAGGCGTGACGTTGGTTGAATTTTAATGAATTTTTCATTAGATTAATGTCGAAAGTCATAGAATTTATGTAGAAAATTATATCAGTGAAGAGATATTTGTGTGAAATTTTTACACAATATTATAATGATGTGAGAATTATGATAGACTTATGATATTATTTGGGTAAATGAGCGACATTATTGAATCAGATTAAAGAATGAATTGTTACAGGATATATAGATAAAAGTCCGGAGATTCCAATCATTCCAAGAAATATCGGGCCTTATTCTAGATTTTAACGTAAGCGACAAGTTGTCGAAAATAGACTTCTTTATTGAAATTAAAATTTTACGGGCCTACCCATAGCTTAGAATTATCAAAATGCCAAAATTTTTGATAATTTTAAAGATACGTACAAAAACATATTTGAATATTTAAAAAAAAGCATTCACTTGAAAACTTTAATTATTGTCCCTTACGATAAAATCGAAAATAAGGCTCGATATATTGCCTGTATTTCAAAAATAATAAAAAATCGAAACCAATTTTTCCCGCAATCCTATCTTAGTGCACAAGTAGTACATAGCACGTCTTCTTCCTGTGCTGGTAACACTGATGGTGAGTGTCTTTACTTATAAACAGTAGAGTGAGCATTAACAGAGAAATGCTTCGTGTACGAGTAGCTTATATTGTTGTAATAATACAACAACAAAAAACACAGGCGAACAAACAAACAGAATAATTGTTTTCCTTATTTTTTGCTTCAAGTAGAATATTATTCCTTCGATTGCCTTAATCTATACTAAGGGCCAATTTCACCAACTCTATTTAAATATCAATTCATATTTAAATGTAGATTTTCCTTAATTTTCTATATGGAAAAATTACTTTTAAATATGAATTGATATTTAAATAAGTTGGGTGAAATTTGCTCTAAAAATAAATAAAATTGAAGTGCCTGTTTTTAATGCCCAAATAACAGCTTTTTAAATACGATACTTATAACAAAAAGGCAATTTTAAATTATTTGTTTGTCTGTCGGTCTGTATGTTTGCTCCGGCTAATCTTCAATTTTGGCTGGACCGAATTTGACGGGATTTCCACTGCTAGAAAACAGATGTTATAGGACGTAGTATGTAGCTTAGGCTAGTATCTTTTTTAAACGATACGGTGGGAAATTAATGCATGCTTTAGTCGTATTTTGTCAAAGATTCAAATTAAAAAAAAAATTAAACGAAAATAAATAATTAACAAAACTTTTTAATTTCTTTTAAAATACCTCTACTTTATTGCAAGATCGACATATGTAAGTATCTCAAAATCGTAATATGATGTCGTGTAAAAATTTCATATAAATTTCTTGAGAAAAAAATCATTTTTATATCTTTATTGAGTTGCATGTAAATTAAAAACTAAAAACGTATTTGCTGTGAAATTAGTTTTATTTTTGAGTTATGCTTGTGTTGCAATAAAGGAGCAATATATTTTACTGATCAGTTTAACAATTTCTGTAAAATGATGTGCTACCAATTTAATTGTCAGAGAGTAAGTCCAAAATTATTGATGAAATTCCACGAATTATGGCTCATTTTATTTGCAACATTTGAAGATGTATAATTTTTAGAAGAAAATTTTAAATATCCAGCTGAGATTTTTTAAGAATTGGAAAAAAACATAAATTAATAATTATTTCTACAGCCTTATTTACAAGAAAAAAACTGGCAAAATTTAACAGGATCTTGAAAGAGTTTTGCCGTACTTACTTTTACTTTAAAAATCACACTGCTGCTTAGCTATATGAAACAAATTTCAAGTGTTACATAACAATGCAATAAGATTGTTTGTATTTTGAAAACTATTTACTTAATATTGATAAAATTTATTTATTTTATTATTATTTATAAAACATAATAAATGCGCCGGAAATATTTGCAAGTGTGGACATTTCGCACATGTAAACGCAGACCTGTTTTTTTTAAGTTCTTATTAATAAGTCATCTGGCATATACTTCTTTACGAACAGAGAAAAATAAACAGAACGAAATCTAAAAAATGTAAACCAAAAGATATCAAAAGAATATACCTTATTATAAGTTGCATTCGATTTTCGTTATTCGCTGGGTATCGAACATCGAAAGTCGAATGTTAAATTCATATTTTGAGCAGCGAATTTTCTATCAAACATAATTTAGTTTGAAAATTCGCTCCTTCAGTACTTCCGACTAATAATAAATCTCTAACTGTAATAGTGTCGATTGTTTTTGTCACGTCCTAGCTCTGCCATAAAGAGCATAGCTCTAAAAAGTAATTTAAAGGCATTAAAACCTTCGGTGCTATGTATATACAAAATGGCAAAAAAAAATCATTTTGTAGGCCCGTGTTGTAGTAAAAAATCATGCGGTCGTGAAGCTGGGAGCTAATAAAAGCGTGTTAGTAAAAACTTTTATATTGAATTATTAGTTGTTGGCTGGCTGAACTCAAATATCATATTCCTATTCGGTACGATGAATTCGAATGTACTCGTGTGTGATTAATATAAACCTATAAATGCTAGATATTTGTTTTATTTTAATATACATACTTTCGAATAACAATAACAAAAACAAAGAACGCTGGTGATGAAGGTGTACTGGCCTTCAAAAACACCTAATTGTTCCGTTTTACTACGTGTTTGTCAGAAAATTTACAATTAACTTTGGTGTTATTTGTTCATTAATATTAGTTGTTAGCAAAGCTGATCGCAACGTATTTCACCTACGAGTACATATTACGAGTACATACACAAAGAACGCTGGTGATGAAGGTGTACTGGCCTTCAAAAACACCTAATTGTTCCGTTTTACTACGTGTTTGTCAGAAAATTTACAATTAACTTTGGTGTTATTTGCTCATTAATATTTGTTGTTGGCAAAGCTGGTCGCAACGCATTTCATCTACGAGTACATGTAATATGTATTACGAGTACATACACATTTTAGTTGTTGGCAAAGCTGATCGCAACGTATTTCACCTACGAGTACATATTACATATTACGAGTACATACACAAAGAACACTGATGATGAAGGTGTACTGGCCTTCGAAAACACCTAGTTGTTCCGTTTTACTACGTGTTTGTGAGAAAATTTACAATTAACTTTGGTGTTATTTGTTCATTAATATTTGTTGTTGGCAAAGCTGGTCGCAACGCATTTCTCCAACGAGTACATATTCCATTTCTTTTAAAAATTCATGTTAAATGGTCTGATGTTAACAACCAAACTCTGCCCAAGTGGATAAGCATATCGTCGCTGTTTTAACTAACTGACCTAACTGACATCATTTTGAAAAATGAGTTAAGTCCACTATTAGACTTTATGAGTCATAATAGACCTTGTCCACAATTTTTATGACTGTAAACATTACTGTCGAGGCTATAACAGTAAAACTATTTCAGATGTTTCCATAAGAATACATGTAGAAAACAATCATAAAAGCTCTTCTCCTGTAAAATGTACAAAATTTCAGTTAGGTCAGTTAGTTAAAACAGCGACGATATGTATGGCCGGCAGTTCCTCCAGCTAAAGTCTTGTTTAATTTTTCTTGCCTTTTTTAGAAAGTAACATTATTTAATAAAAAAATATTTCATTGTAAACGAATTGAATATATTGAGTTTTCTTTTTCCATACGAATTAAGACGATTTGGGGTCTTGAAGTTAATCCCTGATAATATAGTAATTTAATTTAAATTAGAAACAGTTAAATTTACAATAGGTAATATAAAGAAAGTGGCGCAGCGGTGAACTAAATTCGTTACGCTGTTTGTTTGTGAGTTCAAACTGCTCTTAAGTTTAAGTGTACGTTAACGGCCTGTCCCGCGATGTCGGCAGAAAACATTCGATCGACAAATTGTATTGAAAACAAGATTAAAATAAGCACATTTGTTTTTGTTATTTTCAATATCGTTCGAAGCTAGAAAAATTAAAAAAAAAATCTATCGAAACTTTTCTGTTGAAATTGTGGGACCGGCCGTTATAATTTTTAGCTTGCGCCTGTTTATGGTCCTTCGATTGTGCCTAGCAGCTGTTGCTGTTGCTGTTGCTGCTGGACTGCCTTTGCTATGAGAAGATACCTTTTCAAGTATGTATTAATTTACCGTTTCAATTGCTTTGAGCTGAAAAATAATCATTATCAAAAATTATAATTTGAGTTATTACATTGTGCTTAATGACGGCATTGTTGCAGCCAAACGATGTGTATGAAATTGTATGCATGTGTCACTAAGATACGAGCAGTACTTCACAAAAATTCCGTTTATAATGTTATTTTGCAAACTCATTATACCTCAAAATCGTTTGTTCTCAAATAGAGATGAAGAAAAAAGTTTGAACAAAAAAAAAACTTTGAAAAAAAAACTTTTTTTCACATATTTAATTTCATTTTAAATGAAGAACTTATTTTTTTTTTTTTGAAATAATTTTACTTAATAAAACAACAATATAATTTTTGGAGCGTGTTGCATGTTGCATATGAGCCACTTAATAAAACATTTATGCTACAAGCAGCAGCAACAACAATAACAACAACAGCTGGATATTCAAAAAGACTAGCATTGTTAAATAAAAATATCATTTAAATAACCGACGTTTTTCCAAATGACTTGCTAGACAAGAGCATCTAAATGAACCAGCGAGCAAAAGTAAAAAAAATAAAAAAATTCAAAATGAAGTGAAGAGTGTACATGTGCAGAAAACACATAAACACACGGTAAAATTTTATATATATAAGAGTATAGAAAAAAATATATATATATGTACATATTCATATGTAATATAAAAGAAAAGCACAACTTTAACTGGCCATTGAAGTCTGCTGCAAATACAACACAAACTGCATGAACGTGAAGTGGCAAGTACTCGTATGCAACATATGTACATACCTACAATTTAGTTGTACAACAAGAGGAGTGATGATGAAAAGTGAAGAGATGTTTTTTTTTGAAGGGGGTACTTCTCTCAGCATTTAAAAAATTTATAAACGTTTTAAATGTTTTATTTTCAAATTTATTTTTTTTTAATTTTTTGTTAAAAAAACTACATACTACCCTTCACACTCTAGTTAATGTAAAATAAGGCGAGACGAGACGAGACGAGACGATATGTCTTTATCATCAGCGTTATGAAATTGTAAAACTGTTGGTTTAAACTACCAGGCTGGTTTAATTGTTACCGAAAAAAAGGGGTTTAAAAGTGATTATGAATTACATAAAACAAACCCAGCAGTGGCTAAAAAAAAAATATCAAACACTCTCGCACACACTCAAACGCAGTCGGTCACACACGGCAGTTTTTAATTTTTTTTTTTTTTTTGATAAAAATGTAATGATTTTTTTTTTCACTAATAAATGAGAAACTCCTTTTTCTCTATATAATTGCCAAAGGATTTAAATTAAACGAGAAAAGATAACTGTTATGAAATGGCAAAAGATACTCGTACGTTTTTTTAAGGTCTGCTACATACATATGGTTCTGCTTCATTGAGTTTTATCTCCTAGAAATATATGTATTTCTATATAAATTCTCCTGGGTGAAAGCAAGCCAGCAAGCCAGCAAGCCAGCAAGCCAGTCTTCTTAGGAATATTTTCTAGACTTTGAGACGTCTCTACATGCTTCACGCTTAATAGTTTTTAAACACAAGTGTTTTCGTTTTTATTTTCATTTTCCCTTCATTTCTTTAGGTAGTGATGGCTACTGAATTGTTATCTCTAAGACACCCTTTGAAAATGAAAAAAAAAATAAATAAAATCTTGGTGGTTTCCCAACTTTAATTAGTCGTGTCATTGTGTCTCTGAATGCCAGACCCTTAAGGTTGGATGTTATTTATAATCAGCCAATTCATTTATCATGTGGCACAGTGGGAAACAACATGATATTTAACATTTAAAGCCAGTAAAGAGTTTTAATCACATAAACTACTCTTTTAAAGAGTTCCACAAGGTTCGCAACGAAAAGTATCTGGGGAATTAATGTAATATCGCTTTTACTTTTCAAAGGAAAAATAATTGTGAATTTATGTTAATTCATTTGCATACTTTTAGGGGCTTGAAATTAACGCCTCTATTGTGAATAAATGTTGTTGTTCAATGTCATTTTTTCAGAAATAACGGAACATTATTATATTCGCTACGATGTCCATCTGTCTTCTCTCTGTCTGCCACAGTCAGTTTTCACGAGAACCGTAAGAGCTACGGAACTGAAATTTTCACAGAATATGTACAACCTTGCCACAACAAATATATGAAAGTTAAAAAATAAAGGGTGTTCTAAAGAGAGCAAGGAAAAATGTGGAAATCCTAATGAAATATACAGACAATTATATATAGACACTTGGAGTTTGCAAAGTTAGTGCATGTACATGTACTACATTTGTATGTAGACTATAATAATTAACACGGAAATTAAATAAAATTTAAATTAAAGGATATTCTATCACTATCAGTTAATGTAATTTTGACTGTGAAACACTTGCAGTATCTTAGAATTTTCAAAAACGCTAACAATAAAAAAAATCCCCAAAACGAAAAATCGCCAGAAACCGAAAAAATCTCTAAAACGAAAAAAAAAATCGCCTAAAACTAAAACTAAAATATAAAATATCCAAAAACCCAAAAAATTGGCAAAAATTAAAAAAAAAACGCCAAAACGAAAAAAATCGCCAAATACTAAAAAAAGATCTATAAAACTAAAATAAATCTCCAGAATCCGCAAAAAATCGCCAAAATCATAAAACGCCAAAACAAAAAAAAAAAAACGCGAAAACCCGAAAAAATTTTTGCAAAACGAAAAAAAATCGTCAAACTAAAAAATCTATAAAAGTAAAATAAATCGCCAAAAATCTAAAAAATCGCCAAATTAAAGAAAAACGCAACCAACTAAAAAAAAATCCCAAAATCGCCAAAAATAAGAAAAACTGCCAAAACTAGAAAAATCGCCAACACCGAAAAAACTACGTGATTTAAAAAAAAATTTCTAAAAATGGCGATTCAGTAACTTTTAACGATTCGACAATCGTAATTTTTGTTTATACATTTTGTCGCTTGCAATAACGATTGTGTAATTCTGTAACTTCTTTTTGTTGTGTATTTTGTCGATAAAATTAACAGCACATAAACTAGTGTCGCTTAAATAACGACACAGCTGACATTAACCCACAGCGAATATCGTTAAAAATGTTACTGACTAGCAAATTCGACAAATTTTCATTATAATTATTTTAACGATGTGAATATCGTTAAAAAAAGTTAGTGAATCGCACTACAGGTATGATATTCGATTATATAGACTAAAGTTTGTATAGTGTTACATATGTCGGAACTCTTCGTGTGCGAGTAAAAGTCGCACTTAACTGAATTTATTTTTTGTCTCGATAGCGTACATCTCACGAATCAATTGTGGTTTCTCTGCTTAGAAAATGTTAAAATAAGCGAAAAGCTCAAAGAAGAATAATAAAGAAAACTAAATGAACTTGAGCTTGTGATTTTACTTTTTCTTTTTTACTTCAACCGACAGCGAATATTGTTAAAATATGTTACTGATCACATTATTATTATAGCAATGCGATTATCGTAACAAAAGTTAGAGAATCCAGGTACTGATGAATTGTTCTTGTCTTTTGAAAATTTTCATACCAGTACCTGGATTCAGTAACTTTTATTACAATAATCGTATCGCTATAATAAATATAACGAAAATTTATCGAATTTGCTATCCAATAACATATTTTAACGATATTCGCTGTCGGTTGAAGTAAAAAACAATATCGTTAAAAAAATTACAGAATCACATTATCGCTACGTCAAATATATCGATAAATATAACGATTTTAGGTTTGAAAAAAAGTTACTGAATCCAGCTACAGGGTGGTTTTTTTAGAAAATCGTGCGATTGTGTATTATAGTGTATTACGGCCTTAAGCATTGTTTTTGCGGAATAAAACCCATCACTCAAACCAAGGCTAAGCTTGACAAATACTATAGGGACTCTTCACCATCAATTCATTGCGTTGTGGCCGCATAAGCAAGCAAGATGTAGAACGCTCTGAACGCCCAGTTCAGGTCTCTACATCCGGAACAATTGAACAAAACTCACGATATGGTATTAGCCGATCGGCGATTGAAGGTGAAAGAGATTGTGGAAGCCACAGGCATCTCACACGGCTCAGTGGTTTCAATTTTGAATGATCGCTCTTGGGTATGAGAAAGCTTTCCGCAAGATGGGTGCCGCAGCGCAGTTTCTATGGCAATAATCCATGAATTGGGCTACGAATTGCTTCCTCAGCCGCCCTATTCTTTAGATTTAACCCCTAATGAGTATTTCTTGTACCGAAACCATTTCTTCAGGTTTCGCTAGAAAAAGATTTGATGCCAACAATGACAAATCATATTTTTCGAAAGGGATAAACAAAAATGGAGAAATGTTATTTATAGAACTGTTCTGTAAACCGATTGATTTGAAACCGCACGATTTTAGGAAACTAACTCGGACAATAGAAATATTTTTTTAGATTTCTTTAAATTTTTTTTTATTATATAGATTCCCAAATATCATATCTGAAAGAAAATGATCGTGTATGATTTTAAACACGTCTGCAGGACCATTATTAATTTTTAGAAAACGAGAAATTTATTCGGATTCGGCTTACAGAACAGGGGCGTATGTTGAAAAATATTATTAAAAAAAAACACTGAGTTAATGACCAGCCTTGGATAAAATAAAATATGCTAACTAAAGTTAACAGCTGTTAATTGTTAGTTAACATACGTAATAACATTTTGACAAGTGGCAACGCAACTTAACTTTCGTAGCCATGAATGTCATTGTAATAAAGAAAAGCTTATGTAACTTGCTTAAGTTAAACAAATCTTGCCTAAATAAGCATGAACATTTTGCTTATTTCTCAAAATGATATATTAAGAAAATGTTTGCTTATATTTAGGGAGTTCACAATAGCGTTTTAAAATATATCTCAATATTGCAACGTTTCAATTTTAATACTTTAGTATGGGCTGGTAAGTTTGTTGTTTTTGTTTGTGTGTGAATGAAATTTATTACCAGCAAATTTAAAAGAATAAAAAGCATGTCATTTTCAATATCGCAATATGGTAACGTTAAACGAAACAAGTTAAAACTGTCAGCGCAGCTGTAGTTGATAAAAAAAAAATAATTGTATTTTTCGCTGTCCTTAGACAAAATTTGTATTGAAAAATTTATCCAAAAATAATTTCTAATTTAAATTTTAATGCTTCAATATACTGGCGGTATTCGTTGTTTGATTTAAATGGTCTTGTATAAGTGTAAATAAAAAATATCTTAGCTCTTCTTTAAAGTCCAACAACACAATACGCACACAATCCAAAGAAAAGCTATAAAAGATATTTTGCATTTACACTTACACAAGATAATTTGCATGAAACACCGAATACCGCTACTGTGTTTTTTTTATCGTTGCCTGCTCACAATGAAAAAATTAAGATGGCACAATGTTGCCACATTAAAATTTTGAGATACTTATTGTGAATTCCCTAATTATTATTTCCCGTGTAGCGAAAGTTAATATGTATTTTCCATTCATTTGGGATTTTAACTGACAATTGGAAAGTGTTTGTAATCAAAACAAACATCTCTAGCTGAAGATTCATTCATTTGTCTAAATCATGTTTTTAATAAAAGAAAACATAAAATAAACTGGTATTAATTTTTTAAGATCGTTTTTATTGTCTATAGCAAAAAAGAAAAAGAAAAATGATAATATAAAAATATGAAATGTTAGAAACTGGAGAAAATATATTAAAATGGAAAACATCCCTAAATAAGGCTGGATCATCTTAATCTCATCTGAATATGAGGATTAACACTGAGATACATTTGTGTTTCCTGTTTGTGTCAGCCAAAAAAAAAAAAAAAAACAAAAAACAAAATCAATTCCCTTTCATCAGATTTGTTGTCAGTTGAGACATCTTGTCTACAAATGAAAATCATTTTTTCTATTTATTAGAAGATTTAAATAAAACCATAACACAATTTATTTTGATTTCAATTCTATTTTTTTTTTTTTTGAGTTTTTGCACCTTTTGTGAAAACGATTGCAATAATAATTCTCACTGCCTCACTCTGGCAAATTTCATAATTCACAGATTTTAAATGTTTATTTTATACATGTTCACACCAGTTAAATACAAATATGCAGCACTTAAAAATCGAGATACTACATATGAAACAGATAGGCGAAAACAAAAATAAGATTTCGAGTGTTTGGCAAATGTATTGACGAACGAACGGACGGACGAGCTGAGCTGAGCTGAGCTCTACCTGGCTACTCATTTTACTTTCTTCAGTAACAAATTGATTGGATTGTCTGTCAATCTGTCGAAGGGCAAAAACAAAATTTACAGAATTTAGATGTTGAGTGTGATAAATAAAGGTGCAGCGTGGCGCAAAGCAGCGCAGCAGTGCTGCATAGTTGTCACACTCTATGGCGGCCCTAATTGGAATTATCTATCGACCGAATTTAAGCCTCATTTAGGAAATACTTTGTGGATTTGCGCTTATTTACTTCCGTGATGTTTTTTTCTGCTCTTTGTTTGTCTTGCTGCGTGTGCGTGTGCGTGTCTATATTTGCGTGCAAAAATTAGCTCTGGTGGTGTTCTTTTCCAGGGTAAGTGATGATGAGCCCTTTATATTCTGTTTCTTTTATTTTTATTTTATTTTATTTTTTTGTTGCATTAAAGGTATTATCCTTTGACGGGCAGTTTATTTTTGCGTGTGTGCATATTTTTGCCTGCTTTTAATTGTCTAATTGATTCTCAGTCAATTTGCAGAGAACGCCTAGATTCATTGAAAACTTTCTCCCTTTTATTTACTCGTACTTACAATATAAAAATATATATTTTTTTCAGTTCTAGTAACATCTTTTTAATTAAATAACTTTCCAATCGTTTAATTTTGCACCCAAAAAGTATTAATTTATTTTTTTGTTTGTGAATATATGTGACAGGATTTTGAAATGTCTGCATATCCTGAATGTCACTGTTTTGTATGAATATTATTTTGGTTTAATGCTGTAACAGGATTAAGTTACACAAAAAAAAAGAAAAACGTTATGAATTTTTGTTAGAAATGTCTTATAATTACGAAATACGATCTGTGGCAAAGGAAAATTGCACACATTTTTTTTGCAAAAAAAAAATATGTACAAAGAATTTCATTGCATTTTCTAAATAACAGATGTGAAAGGATTAAAATTGCGCATAAAATCCTAAATAAAATACGCAATCAAATTGAAATTTATGGCAAATTCCCAGGTTTACGCTAAAAGCATCGATTGTCGTGGAGATAAAAATTTAAAGCAAATAAAAGCAGACTGCTTGAATTGATTTGTAAGCAGCCAGAAAAAGGAGCAGCATTCTTGAAATTTTGAGGGGTATTATTTATTGAACCATTTGGCGGTAATTAAACTCAAGAATCTTAAAAGTTCTTGCTTATTGTGAATCTAATGTTATTGTGAATCTATTATTATTGTGAATATTACATTGTGCCGATGCAGTCTTTACAGACGTATCGAAAATGGGAGAAGGCACAGGGGCTGGTTGGTATATCTTGGGAACGAACATTCGCAGTTCTTTCAGGCTGCCGAATGAATACAGTGTTTTCCAGGCTGAGATCTTGGCGATCCTCAGGGCCACGGAGCTGGTGGCCAGGAATGTAGCTGAAGTTGAGAAGGTAACCTTCTACGTCAACAGCCAGGCAGCGCTAAAAGCTTTGAAAGGACACAATGTCAAATCGAAACTTGTTAGTGACTGTAGGAAAGCCCTCAACTTGTTTAAGGATAAATATAGTATCAGACTATGTTGGGTTCCTAACCACAGCAGTGTTTAGGGAACGGACAGATCGGGTGAAATTACCGATAGGTCATTACTATAGGGAACTCAGTAATTGGGTAGAAAGCAAGAACAGCAGTTCATGGCGAATTAGTAGTTCATGGATTGTAGAGTCTGGAGGGGTTTTTGACCAAAACTTGACTCCGGAAGATCAAAACTGCTATCAGACATGAATAGGAAGCCGCTGCAAATTATGATAGGCGCGTTTACAGATCACTGCTCGGTCAGAGTAAGAACCAGCACTTGGGAAACTGGCACTCCAGATTTTTGTAGGATGTGCGGGGATGAAGAGGAACCAGAAACCATTGAACATATTATCTGAAAATTTGCGGAAGCTGCAACGTCATAGGCTTTGATGGCTGAGCAAACGTTTCCATTAAAGCATTACTGATATCGGGAAGTGTAAACTAGAGGACATCAGGGGCTTCGTAATGGGAATTCGGTAGCTTAATAGTGGATAATAGGGTCACTTCTGGCTATAATTGGGAGGGCAAATATTACTTTTTTAATGGGCAATATAATAGAATCAAAATAGACCCAATTGGGTCACCGAGTGGAGTTGCCGTATAGCACCACCCTTCCTAATCTAACCTAACCTTACATTGTGCCGATGTTAGGATGTAAGCTTTAGTCATTATTAGATTCACAATAAGCAAAAACTTTTGCTATTCTTGAATTGAATTAATTAATCAACTGCGTATTTCTTCATAAAAAGCAAACATTCTTCCCTCCAAATGGTTCAATAAATATCTCTCATAATTTAAATAACTCTCAGCCTGTTCCACAATATCAAAAAAAAAATCTATTTTGAAAAATTGTTTTAAAAACAACAATAAAATGTATGGCAATAGGGAAAAAATGCTTGAGTCATATTTTACTGGACTCGAATTGTCACCTCCGTGATTGTATCGATAACTATATGAAAGATATTTACTTGTTACCTCAATCGTATCAAGGTAGTGGCGTCCTGACATACGATTGCAAACGGATCGTTGTTTTCCTTAAAATTCACAATAGTTTTTGAATTTCACACCACTTTGAATAGTACATTAAATTCACAATAGATATAGAACTGTCAAAATAATTAAAAATGTAATTGAATTTTACAAATGTCAATATGGAAACGGGATTATTATTTTTTGTTTAAGTTTCAGTGATAGCGAAAAAGATAAAAAAAATAATACTCCAGAATCGGAGCAATCTATTGGCACTAAGGAATATTCTAAAAATTCGATTCGCTTCATTGTGACTTTCTTAAGTGGTTCCGTTTGAACGAAGAGGCTTTTTATGTGTCCTAGATGATGAAGAAAATTTAAAACAATTGTATCCCAATGGTGGTGGATTGGGCATACCTTTAGAAGGCCAATTCAACAGAAATATCGTAGAGCTGAACCCTCAGGGCAACCGAGAATAAAGACGTTCTGCTCATCATGGCGTAAGATACGAACTCATTCTCATAAAACAATTGTTTGTCGCTTATAGCTAGGCAAAAGTTGATTGTTCTTCCCTATACTTCGGAAAAAAAAGTAAATCCTTCCAGAAAGCAGTTTCTCTCATACCCTAGAAAAATATACCATAGAATAAAACATTTAGATTGCTACTTACATCCCAAGCATTAGATTTTTCCGTCGTCTCCGTTACGGCAAATGGTCCAAAACGTGTACCCCTTCTCAAATGCTGTTTGGCAAAAACTCCACTCTCAGTTTGTTGGTTTAAATCACAGATCGGTTCCTGTAGACACGTCAGTTCTAATAAAAGCCTTTCAGCTTGCAATTTACTACTAAATAAATGTTCCATGTGGGCGGGTGACTGCGGCAATGTATTGACCACCAGTGTAGTTGAATCAATGCCCAAAGTGCTACGATTTGGGGAATTACTTTGACTAAAACCGTTCAGACGGTGGCTGGTGTGCTGATAATTGTTCAGATCCGAATTGCTCGTATTCAATCGTAGAGTATTTGTGGAGTCTGGTGAGGCGAGATTATTTTGATATTGTTTAAATGCACCAAATTCGTAATCGTCGACCGTGCTGCCTGGAAATGCAAGAAGATTTAAGGGTAAAATTTTAGTGCCAAAACAGCCTAACTAGAAAAATTATATTATCTATTTGAATATAAATAAATGGCTGTAAGAAACAAATATAGTTTAGTAAAGATTAGATGAAGTCAGAAAATATCACTGTACATTTACCCCTATTGTGAATCACAAGTGGGATTTTTGTTTTCTACGAATGGAAAATGTTATCGTGAATCTCCCGTGACACTTTTTTCCCTCTGTCGGTACTCAGTGAATGTAAAAAAATGCAAAGAAGATTTGTACAACTTAACAATTAATTGAAAATCAAAAAAACTGAAGTTTGGTAATAAGAAATGGACTAATTTTGGATTTCCAATGAAATATTTTTTAAGTGCAATGTTGTGTTTTTAAATATTCTCGGTGCATGTGAACCCAAGAAGTTCATACTATTTTTAAAAAGGTGTTGCAGGGAATTATTGTTAGGTCCTAATTTACACTCAGCAAGTCTTATTGCTCAGCTGATTAGGAGAGAGCGACGAGGGGAAGAGAAACGTTTCTGTTCCCCTCGTCTCTCTCTCTCTCTCTCTCTCTCTCTGCAACAAACTAATCAGCTTAGCAATAAGACTTGCTTAGTGTAAATTAGGACTAACAATCGTGAACAACACGAAATTTTTTTTTTCAGAAAGAGAGAAGAATGGGATGTACTTGGACATTTTTTTCTTTTGTTTTCTCATTCGTAAATGTAAATATGAACTTATTATTGAAGCTTTAAGTTATTATTAAACTTTAGCAGTTCTTTTATGAAATTGTAGTTTTTATGTTGAAAATAATGTTAAAAAAAATTTAATTTCATTAAAAAAATTTCGAGGTGCAGACGCGTATGAAAGTTTAAAAGAGAGTTAAAAACATTTCAAAAATAAAAATTTCCTAGTGTGGACCGAGACAAACAAAATGCAATGTTAAAGGAAGAATGAATGATTTAAGGCAAAATCATTAGACTTTGTGGATGTATGTATCATGATAGAATGTGTGTAAATTATTTGCTTGATAAGAAGGCCAAATTAATGGTCTTCAATTTAAGACTGACTCCACGTCCTTTGATTTGTCTTTTAATTTTAAGCGGACAGACCGTAAATGCCAAAATTACTGCGAATTCAATTCTTAAGTCGCTACCAAATTAAGCAATTGAAATATACGGTCAAATCATTTTAATAAATCTTTAGAGCTAAAAATTTACTTATGGAAGATTATAAGTTCCTGTCGTTGCACCAAGAAACCCAACTCTAATTGTTAAAAGAGGCAGAATGTTGGGTCTTAGGACGAGCTAGTTAGATTCCCCGCAAGGGTATCTACTATTGTGGATAACGGGAATAACGACCCCGCGTACTCTAGTTATTACTGGCAGCGAACCCTGAATGTCAATTGCTTGAATTTTCTTTCCATTAGATTATGTGAGGTAGAGTGTTGGAAATGGTGTAAGGAGGTTTAAGCTGGGGTTATTATGTAATTCGACTCGAAACGAAAACTGTTAGAATTTATATGTTATTATCATTGCAATTCGAACACATTTCCGTTCGATTCGGATTACATAAAAACCCCCTTATTTGGGGTCTTAGAATGATGATCGGATATTGTGGCCTAAGGAGAAGAGAAAGGAGATGGAATAAGAGCGAGAAAAGTTATAGCAAGTGCCGAAAGCAAATGAAAAATAAAAGAGCAATAGCGATAGTATTTGACATAGAGAAAGATATAGAGAGAGAGCGAGAGCGGGAGCCAACTGAACTACCTTGTTCTAGAAGGTGAAGGACAAAGCTTCTCTAGCATAAAGACTAAGGCTTATAACCAGAGACTTTAGCGATAATTAATATAAAAAATTCCACGGATTTAATGTATTAGCCAAGTGTTCATTGCCTCGTAATCATAGTAGTGAGGTTCCGAACAGGCGTTCTTAAAAAACAAGAAGTTGCATTAGGTTGCTTATATCAAAATAAAGGTTTTATCATATCTTAACGAATTTTAAAAATAATAATATTAAGGAACTCTGATTCCTTTATAAAAGCTGAGCCAGCACGTATAATTGGATTTCACGAGTTCAAAATCCGATATTATCATGCACGCATTCAGGAATTGTTACAACACGATGGTTAGGTTAGGTTAGGTTAGGCTGAAAAGAAGGGCAGAAGAGTATTGACCCAAACCATTTCGGATTACTCTGCTTTTATAGCATGTTGTGCACTCTCAATAAGAGATGGTTAATGACACCATAGGATAGAATTCGGGAAAGAACGGCTATGGAAAAGGACGTTAGCTCTTTTGCTTCTTTGTGAAATATACTTATTTCCACAGTTTGTCATAACTTCCCTAAAATAAAAAATACAAATTATATTTTCCCCCAAATCGATATCTATGCTTGTTGTTTACAATACTTGGATAGTTTGACTTATCTCTACCTAGGTACGCCATCAGCCTGCTAAAATTTTACACTTCTCAGGTAAAAGTAAAGCAATATAAACTTGAAGCAATAAAACTTTTTTTAGAGACCCAAAACAACATTTTAGTTTTCTAATCTAATTTCTTTTAAAATTCCTTATGACGTTACTCACACGGGAGGGTGGGGGGGGGGGGGGTAAATAATAAAATAATAAACAAAGAATGTATGTAATAAATATTTCGTACAAATGGCAAACGAAAGTTTGATAATTTTCGATAATCTATTGTAATAAAAAAATGCCTAAGGAAATTGGCCTAATCATATGACTGACGTCTATCATATGAACATATTTTCGGTGCTTTTTTGCATTCACTGTATGATTATAAAATTTACTATCCTAAAATTAAAGCACTTAACAAATACAATTACTTTTTTTGTACTTTTGATTCCATGATTAACCTAAAACGCAATTGAATTGAGCACAAATAAAATAGAGAAACGAAAACTTTATATTTGATTGACAGATTTTAAGAGATGTGCAAAGACAAATACAAAATACCTAAAATTTATTATTTTATTGAATTGTTTGCAAAAAAAAAGATCTCACAGACAATTTATTATGTCACCCTGCTGGTAAAAATAAAACGAATGAAGTGCTATTGAGCTTAGTGTCTTCTACTATAAATTGGCCACATTCTTTTGTATCTTCTCACCAATAATCTACAGGTCAAGACACATAGAATCCGTCATGCGTTATACGTCGCCTTTTTCAACTGACAACTAATTTGGCATATATATATATATATATATATATATATTTCTTATATCTTATTTTTAGCTAAGAAATATTTTAGCTTTTTCAAACATCTCGAAAAACTCCAAAAACAAGATAAATCTTCACATGTGGTAACACTGATTATGATGCCCATTCGATGTAGAGTGCCGCTATTGTGAATTTCGCTTATTGTGATTGTTAAAAAAGTGCATCAGTTGAGCAGCGTTGCCGTTGAAAATTTCGAAAAAGTATCATAAATGGGGTATTTAAGGAAAAAAGGGTCAAAAAGTTTTTTATGAACAAAAAAAGTAATATATATTTCAACAAAAAAAAAAACAAACACGAACTTTAACAATTAATTAAATACATAAGACTAAAATAAAATTAATTAACATACTTTAATTATAAATCAATGTTAACCATCTAACCGGCCAGATCGTAAAAATGATCGGATGTAGCTAATAATTTTTTTAAAGTTTATATAGGCAAAAGAACCGTAAGTTTTAATTTACTGGTAAAAAAAAAACATTAGGAACGAACGCCAGGTAAAGAATAGTGAACACCGTATGTATACGGTCTTGCCGGTTTGCAAGTAATGAAAAATCACATTTAAATTTTATTTATAGATTAAAGACGAAAGCAAGTTAAAATACATATTTTTTTAATTGTGAGACTCCCAGCAGTAATTTACATTTGGAATCAGGGATTTTGGTGTCAGGTTTTTTGCAATATTTTCACCATTTATTGGCTTTTCTATCGACCAAAACAATAAAATGATCGGTACCATCGAACTGAATATCGCCAACTGGACGAGCAGCTCTGCTTTGTTCAATTTTTGGGCATATGATTGCCCTACGGCATACATTTTATTAAGATGATACAAAGGGATAATTTAAAAAAGTTTCATTGGCACGAAAAAGGGTCAAAAGTGATACTTTAGTGTCACAACGGCAACGCTGCAGCTGAGGCTGAAAGTATGCCCCCTTATCGTGATTGGTGTATTTCGACTTCGACTACGACACTTTTGTAATAGATTAAAGAATACTTCAACAGTTTTTCTTTAATCTATTACCAAACTGTCGTAGTCGTATTTGAAATACGCCAACCACGATAAGGCAGATTATACAAAAAAAAATATATATATATAAAATATAAAAAAACAAATTCAAAAGGAAATAAAACCAGTTTTGAAAATTTAGTAAAAGTTTAAATAAAAACAAAATGACAACAATGTAATTATGGTATGATGATTCATCAAATTAAAGACGAAAACGGAGCCGCTTCTAACCCCCTGTTTGTGTAAGACGTTTGAGTTCGAAATCTTTGCGTTTTTGTAATAGATTAAAGGATACTTGTACAACTTTTCTTTAATCTATTACAGAAACGCCAAGATTTTTAACTCAAACGTCTTACACAAACAGGGGGTAAGTCAAAAATTTTATTCCACCACCTAAGTGAGTTATTTCGAAAAGGTTTTGACGAGTCTTACAATAATAAAATTTGCTTAAATTTTTTATAAAAAAAATTTAATGGGGGCAACAACACGTTTGTGGGATGCTGCACCAGTGCACTCGAGCTAAGTCGATATCAATTATTTCAAAATTCCTCCTTATTGTGAATGGTGTCGTCGATGTCACTTCAAGACGACTGTAAATATTGTCACGTGTCTACTCTTTGTCGACAACAATTGACTACTACTAACACTCTCCAATAATTTACTAAGCCTTAGAGATTATTACGAGATTGTAAAAAAAGCCAATTGTTGCCGATAAAGAGTAGACAGGTGACAATATTTACTGTCGTCTTGATGTGACGTCGATGACGCCATTCACAATAAGGGGGATTGTTCACACTACTAGGATATTTTGCTAATTTATACTGAGTATTAGAAGTTATATGCTTAGGTCTTTTTAGGTTTTTTAATATTTTGTTCTTATTTTACACGTGTCACAATGAATACGAATGTTTTTTAGAAAAGTTTCTGAGTCTACTGTGATTGCAGTTTTTTAATTCTCAATAATTTATGGAGATTTTGTCCCTTCAAAAAAGATGACCACACACATCTCCAAAATAAAAAAAACAAAAAAAAATTAAAAATCCAATAAAACAATTAGGCGCTTGGTGGTTGTTGTTGTATGTATGTATGCATTGTATTATTTTCATTTACATAAATTACAACAAGATACAATTAAATCTTCAGTGGTTTACCGCTGTTTACTTGGGCAAGTGTGAATAGTTTTGTTACCAAAAATCTTGTACATTGTTATGATATTTAGCAGTTGATAAACGCAATAGTTTATGCCCATACGGCAAAAAATATACATTTCAAAAGAAATTTGAAAACTGATGGTTATTTTGGCAAGTATAGTCTTACATAACATATGTACATACTTCATTGTAAGTCAAAATAAATATTTAAAAAGGACTTGTTTATTGCTAAATGTATGCGTAATAAGGATAAAAGTAATTGCATGTGTTTGCGGCGCTAGTTTTTACACGTTTGTAAGCGTAGCAGAAGGTTTCGTTCTAGACTTTTGCACAACAAAGTGCGCTACATATTAAAAAAAATAAAGAACATTTGTAAAATCCTTCAAGAATCAGAATATGAGAAATAAAATGAAGCCATTATTGAAGAATTAAAGTAATAATGCCAAGAAAATGTAATTTTTTTTGCAGAGATGGCAAAGTGAGTGGTTTGCATTCACATTAATGCATGCTTATGAAAAATTTATATTCCCCCTTATTGTGAATGGCATCGTCGATGTCACATCAAGACGACAGTAAAAACTGTCACTTGTCTACTCTTTGTCGACAACAATTGACTACTATTACCATTCTCCATTAATTTACAAAGTCTTAGAGATTAGTACAAGATTGTCAATAAGAGCCAACTGTTGCCGATAAAGATTAGACAAGTGACTATATTTACTGTGACGTCGACGACTCCAGTCACAATAAGGGGGATTATTAAAGTGACTAAGATGTGACTGTGGCTGATTACAGCTGGTATTTGTGCTTCTCGGCACTCAACGGAAGCAGGTTCATTGCTCTTAAAGCATGGGTTGTAGCAAAGTCCGTAAGCATACCCCGTTAAAGACTTAACTGTCAATGGAAAGTGTCATTTGTTAAGCCCCGTGGGATCAGAATGAAGGCTACCATCGGTTTTCAATCACTATGGACTGTTCCCATCAGAAAACGAACCCGATCTTAGCCGCTTTTTGGTAAAATACCTTTTTTTAAATCAGCGTAAAATTATGTGCCAGCTTCTGGCATTAATGGTAGCTCAGATTTTCTTGACATTAGCCGACTTCTAGCCGATATACATACGCGTACACTAACCGCCGACGAATTTATTTTTCGGCATCCCCCGCCGAGATTTCTTCAAGGCAAGTCTGCTTTTAGCTGCCGTCGTTGATATTTTTGGTCAGCTACCGCCCCCGACAAACCAGCATCGACTTCGTTCTCTGATTCCCATACTTGCTGCTGGGTCATCTGTGCCTTCAGTACCTGCAATAGGCCTCTGACCAGACCCTTAAGTTATTTTCCTTTGACTTTTGAACTCACACAGAGAAAACAGATTCGTTCAGCTAACCGAATTTTTCGCCAATTGTTGCGGCAACATCAAAGACATCGATTGAAAATCTTTTAATTTTGCTAATACATTTAAGGCCTGTCCCACGATGTCATCAGCAAATGTTCGATCGACAACTTGTATCGCAAACAACAATAACATTTGAATGTTTTCAATATAAGTATTCGATCGAACGAATTCTGGTGACATCGTGAGACAGGCCGTTAATCATCATTCAATTGCAACAACCGATTGATAACACAATCTTAATTTATAAGATATTCAATTGTAATTAAGTGAATACTAAATGACTTTGAAAGCAAACAATATATTATACCACAACATCTAAGCTATGAAAAATCGAATGATTAAAAAATCAGTTTAACAATGGATAAGTAGACTGGTACTATGTAGAAGAAGGCGATATATAAAGGGTGTTTTTTTTGCGAGTGTCACAACTTTGACTTGACATCACTGCTTTATTTGAGCACCCATTTAACAGCTGATAGTTGCTTTTTGTTTAGTTTGCTTTGAAATTTCATTATGAATCGACTTACACCAGAGCAACGGGTGCAAATTGATGAAATTTTTAATTAAAATAATTGTTCTATTCATCAAACTCGTCGTTCCATTTTCCGATAAAGACCATTTCTGCTTGAATGGGTACGTTAATAAGCAGAATCAACGCATTTGTAGTGAGGAGAATCCACAAGCTTTTGTCAAAACATCTACAGAAAATTAATGTTTAATGCGCTTTATTGGCTGGCAGAGTCATTGGCCAATATGTCTTCAAAAACGATGATGGTCAGAATGTTACTGTCAATGGTGAACGTTATAGGAACATGATTCAAAATTTTTTTTCGAATTAATTACCTCAATTACGTGGCATTAGTCTTGCTGATATAAGGCTCCAAACAGGATGCGTCACTTGCCACACAGCGGGCGCTACAATTGATTTACTCAAAGAATTTTTTTAATGAAAAAAAACCCAATGTAAGTCCGATCACAGGTGTGATGTGTAAACATCTAGTAATGAATTTTTTTTTAATATTGCCGTATGGTAACTAAAATAAGCTGTATAAATTTTTTACTCTACCTTTTTAAAAAATCTATGGAAAACTGCATCTATAGTAGTGGAATTATTAGTTGTGGGGGTTTGTGGAGAATTGCCCATATTCAAGTGGAAAACGTCAAATAAAAATATTTATAAAGCTTGCGACTGTGGATTTGCAAAATTTGTATTAAAATCTCCACCCATAATAATTGGCATGAGATGGAGATTGTTACCCAATTGTCGTTCACCAGCTTCAGTGTAAGGCAACAGTACGTAATGAAGATATGTTATAATATAATATTATAAATTCTTTATAAAGACTGCTATATATATCTTTTAAACAAATATTTGACATTTAAGACGCTATTTATGTTATAAGTTTGTAGTGTGTGTCTGTGTATCTGTGTATCCGTGTGTCTGTCCGTGTCCACGTACAGGCCAAACGGCTGAACCGATTTTGATTTAGTTTGAAAGGTGACTTGATCAAGAAGGTTCCTAATTATGTTTGAAGAAAATCGGTCCAGCGGCTTAGAAGATATCACATCTTTTCTAGAAATATCGGGGGTTTTTAAAGTTTTTAATTTTTGTTATATTTCAAACATTTCTTGTTTATTTTATATTTTTCAACTTTTTAACAACACTATTACACTGCACAAACAATTTCTATTAAAACTAACATTGCTCCTGAAGGTATGCTTTAAAATTCGGTTGAGTGTATTTCTATACAGCTGTTAAGTTTCTCTGTACTTCTTGTTCTCCGTAGGATTACACTAATACACTCATTCATAGCTCACACCGATTTTATAACGAACGCATCGCACATCTTACTCAAAATTTGTGATTGTATTGTGAAAAAGATTTTTACCCCCTAGCGTATAGATGTTTACAAATCAAAATTAATTTCCCGCAATGGCCCATTTAATTGGCCACCAATATCGTGTGATTTAACCCCATTGGATTATTTTCTTTGGGTTATGTTACATCGCTTGTCTACGTCGATAAACCACAAACAATTGAACACTTGGAAATCGGCGAAATACGGCCGCAAATGCTGCGAAAAGTTGTTGTTGGCAGAAATCACATTTAAACATTAATTTCATAAAATTTTCTTTCCAATAAAGCCCGTTTCATTGATATTAAAATATATTTCCTTTCCCACTAAAAAAATGGGTGTTATAAGTTTGTAGTGTATGTGTCTGTACGTGGACAGGGGCAAACGGCTGGACCCATTTCGATTTAGTTTTTTATGTTTGAAAGGTCACTTGACCGAGAGGGTTCTTAGCCATGTTTTAAGAAAATGGTCTCTAGATATATTATGATTTAAACTTGTGTCACTCTATAAAAAACACCCTTTAAATGTCAATTTGCACATTTCAAATGGCAAATGTTATAGCCTGAATCTAAGTAGAATTTTCAGAAGATGTAATTCCAAAAAGAACTCAATACCTATCGCACCGCCGCAAAAATAAATTGAGTTCGAGATTTAATTGGATTTGAATATTGCGGCTCGTAGTGCCGAGGAATCCATTTTGCGCAGATGAAAATAGTATTCAGAAGCCCGAGCAAAAGCAAATTAAAACAATTTTGCTTTCGAATCGATTTACACAATAACTCTCTAACTCAACCGAAATAGTGGTTTTGCATTTTATAGCTTTTTAGCAAACTCAAGTCCTCCAGCCTCTATATTCTATAACCTATACGTATGTAGCTAAAGCTAAATCTTTATCGCTAAAAATCTATAAAGTCGATTGATCGATTGTGGCTGCGAATGCAATTTTCAAATGGGTATTGCTAAACCAGGCAATGACTTAAATATATAATTCACCGAAAAAAATTTTTAATTTTCTATTTGTTTAGGAACTTAGCGCTTGAATTTAGCTTTAGCGAGTTATAGAATACGGGGGTAAGTTAATCATTTTTTCCTTAAATTGTATTTAAAACACAAATTACAAATCTTAATTCAGTCCGACGGCTTTAAGTTGTGGCTTCCTTGTATTTTCTCAGCTAATCCCTGATATTTAATATTTTAAATTATCATCACTGTGTGTTTAAAACGTACCTGCAGCAGCATAACGATCGAAAATCATTTTCAATTAAATTTTTATTTCACTGAAAGTAAAACTTTTTTGGTTTTAATATTCTTTTCTCTTTTTTTTTGAAAAATTATGGGTTTTATTTGGCACTTTTTTTTTATGAATTTTCACATATTTTTCTCTTTTTTCCCTTCAAATGATCACTATTTTAGCTTGATTATTTGTTTAATTTTATTTGATTATTTTTCTTTTAATATTTAAATTAAATTTATTTATTTTTTTTTCTAAAATTGAATTTAGTTTTATCTCTATTTTGAAAGCGGAAGCGTATTATTATAACTCATTGCTTCAACAATTTACAATTAAAACACTGAATTAGATGAAGTCACAGCAGCAGCACGGAAGAAATATGCACATAATAATTATTATTTTATTTTTTTTTTTGTATCCAAGCAAATGACGTCGCGCGGTTGTTAATGATGATGATTATGATGATGACGATGTCTCTTCGTTCGTTATTTTTTTTTAATGTAAATTCAAAAATGTGTATCTGCATCTATGGGATACGTATGCGTATTGAGTCGCGTATTTGACATGATGACGTCGTGACAGAGAATGAAATGTTGGTTTAATATTTAAAGCAGGATAATGATGATATTGGAAGATGAGGTGGTTGTGCATGTATGTATGTGTAGGTATGTATATGTGTGTGTATGTGTGTTTACACAATTTTCAATTGTGACCGATTGTCGTGTATCTGTGCAGAGTTGAGAATCTTCTAACAAATAAACAAACACTGAGATTGAATTTCAAACAAAAATACTATTCTGTCAGCAAAACATTTACAAAAAACAACATTGGTTGTTGTTGTTGTTGTTGTTGTTGCTTGTTGGTTGGTGGTGGTTAAACAACATTGCCTTCGTTTGTAGCATCAACATACATATGTATATATGTATGTATATGTATGCATGTATGTATGTGTGTATGAAAGTATCATCATCTGCATTTGTGTTTGTATTAAAAACAACAACATCTTCCTCATCTATTTAAGAGGGTAGATTACAACACTAGTAGCATCCCTGCAGTCAGACTGGGGCCAAATGTCTCTATGTCAACACTAAATTTCTAGTAGTAGGTACATTGTCTACAATTTCTTTTCTATTCGTCAGTATAAAAGAAAGAGAGACAACAAATGTGGTCTATTTCTGGTGGCTTTTGCAACAACTTGTCAATATTCATATAATTGTATGTACGTAAGGTATAGAAATATACCACTAAATGTCTGGTTGGTATGTCTCCATGTTCCCATAAGAACTATGTATTCACTACATAGTCAATTGTTTTAGTGTTACTAGTAGATTTTCAATGACAAGCACATGCTAAATGTCTATAGCACAAAGTATTGTATGGGGATTAATTAGAGAGTAGTACTGGTGACAAAGTCAAAAGCGACTCAGTACATTTTCACCATCGACATTTCCTTCAGGGATGTATCGTTATGCCTGCTCATACAGAGATACACACACACACGCACACACACACACACTCCTAAACGCACACACTTTCATTTGCACTGATAAACACAGTTGCTCAATCATTTACGCTCTCTGTAGGGGTTGGTTTTTTTTTTTTGGTTGTCAATTTTTTGTTTGTTTTTGTTTTATTTTTGAGCGCATTTTCTTTCAAACAGTTTCCAACTTTATATTTCTTATAGGATTTTTTGTTTCTATTTTTTTCCCTTCATTCATTATCTTCTTCTATTTTCCAATTAGAGATAAATAGTGGCAAATAGAAATTTTTAAACTTTCGCCGCTTATTGGCTTAGACTCGGTTTGATGTCTGGACACAAACTAACCAACTGACATCAAAATAGACTCTTGCTGCTGTTTGCTAGTTTTACTACGTTCTGCTGTTGTGTGGTCTAACCCAAAAGATTATTCGTAATAAAATATTTAAGTTGAAGAAGACGAAGAAGAAGAAATCAAATAAAAAGACACATTCGTCTGTTACAAATTTCCCCAACCTCAAGAAAGGGGCGCAAGCAGCACAAACGAACGAACGAACAAGATCCTATTGAAAGCCCACTTTGCAACACCAGCCAGCCCCACAAACCTCAGCAACATTTTTCATAAGTTTTAAGCTGTTTTTTTTTTTGCTTTAGCTTTTGCTCGGTAACCTCAGCCAGACATTGTTGACTGGGTGTTATTGGGCTGACTATTTTCTTAAAAGTTTGTAGAATGCGGTTATGCGCGCCGTTATTATTAATTTTTCTTTCTTTTTTTTTGCAATTGTTTTTGTTTCCATAAATATTTTCTTCACTTAAATCAATGTCACATTACGACTAGCGAAGACCCCTAAGGAGTATTTGTTATTATCTAGAAAACCATTTAATACTGCACATACACACACACACACACACACACACACTTAAAGAGTAGCAACCCAGTTGGCCAGATTGCCTTGCACGACATAGTCCTCTATGATTCTTGTACAACTTATATTCTGTAATTTAGTTTACTAGTCGACGTCCATGACAATCTGAGCGACAATGTCATGCATATTGTCCTCTATTAAACACTTTTGACTTTATTCATGACAATTTGAGCGACAATGTCTTGCAAGTTCTCCTCAACTAAACACTTTTTACCTTGTTGATGACAATCTGAGCAACAATATTTTGCATGTTGTCCTCAATTAAACACTTTTGACTTTGTTGATGACAATGAGAGTGACAAGGTCTTGCATATTGTCCTTTATGAAACACTTTTGACTTTGTTGATGACAATCTGAGCGACAATGTCCTGCTTGTTATCCTTAATTACACTGTTTTGGTTTTATTCATGACGTTCTCAGTAACAATGTTGATGCACATTGTCCTATATTAAACGCTTTTGGCTGTGTTGATGACAGTCTTAGTGACAATGTCCTGCATGTTATCCTGCATTAAAAATTTTTTACCTTGTTGATGACAATCTGGGTGAAAATGTCTTGCATATTGTCCTCTATTAAACACTTTTGGCTATTTGATGTCAATCTGAGCGACAAAGTCCTGCAAGTTGTCCTTAACTAAACACTTTTTACCCTGTTGATGACAAGCTGAGCGACAATGTCTTGCATGTTGTCCTCTATTAAACACTTTTGGCTTTGTTGATGACAATCTCATTTGCAATGTCCTGGATGTTGTCGTCAGTTAAACACTTGGCTTTGTTGTTTTGTTTTGCATATTGTCCTCTCTTAAATACTTTTCACTTTGTTGATGACAATCTTAGTAACAATGTCTTGCATATTGTTCTCTATTAAACACTTTTGACTTTGTTGTGACAATGAGAGTGACAATGTCTTGCATGTTGTCCTCTATTAAACACTTTTGGCTTTGTAGATGACAATCTCAGTGACTATGTCCTGCATGTCGTCCTCAGTTAAATACTTTTTACCTTGTTGATGACAATCTCAGTGATTGTCATGCAGTGTCCTGCATGTTGTCCTCAATTAAATACTTTTTACCTTGTTGATGACAATCTGGGCGATAATGTCTTGCATGTTGTCTCCTATGTCCCAGTTCACACACGTCAAGTTTTGTTGATCAACTCGTAATTCAGCTGTAAGAAAGACGGAGACGGATATACAAACATCTCTTTTTTTTCTACCAGCTGAATTGGAAGTTCATTAAGAAAAGTTGAAGTGTGTTAAACCAGGACTATTAAACACTTTTGACTTTGTTGATGACAATTTGTGTGAAAATGTCCTGCAAGTTGTGCTCAATTCAACAGTTTTTATTTCATTGATGACACTCTGACAATTAAACACTTTTGTCTCTGTTGATGACAATTTGAGCGACAAGTCTTGTGCTTTGTCTTCAATCAAATACAGGAAGATATTGGCAATTTTCTTTTTCAAAGCCTTAAGTGGTGCTGTGGTTTATAAAAATGCAGCCTCATTTTGAATCCCACGTAAGTCAGGCCCTTATTATGAGTTGCATTCGATTTTCCAATTTCGCTGGCTATCGAACATCGAAATGGAATCTTTAATTCATATTATGAGCATCGCTCGCTATCAAACATCGAAATCGAATCTTTAATTCATATTATGAGCATCGGAAATTTCGTTGAGCAACGAATTCTCTTTCGATGAAGTATTATTTAGTTTCATATGAAAAATTATTATTAAAGTATTATTTAGTTTAATATGAAAAATTATTAAAACGTATTATTAAAGTTGTTGCAAATTTTAAAATCACTGTGAATGATATTCACAATAAAGGCATTCTTTGTCGAATATATATAAATATAAGTTGCTTTAACTCCCATGGGAGCATAGGGCGCCTATCAAAGTCCTAGTTCGATATGCAAAGGCCGTCATTGACTATTTCGGTTTTTCATTTAGAGGCTGTTTGTATAGCGATTCGAGAGATTTCGGGAGACATGGGTTGCTAGCCCTCGCCTTCTGGATTGGTGATAGGGGCTGCTATCTTCGCATCCAATCCCACGATGCAACCACGCTTCAAACATGTATCGCCTACTTTTCTGAGACATCTCCGATACTGAGGATACACGGTTGTGGCGCCTTCTAACTTTAGCTGGCTTTTAAACGGTTGAAAAAGGCGAAGTTTAACATGTGACGGATCCGATGTGCCTCCAGCTTTATTCGAAAACTTCGTTGATGATTTGTTTCGCCTGTCCGTCAGTTATCGTGGAGGATTTAACATTGTCGTGCAGCCATGATTGATGATGTTGTAAAGACGTGGCCAACTGGGAATGAAACTTAAATGTTTAAAAACATTCACACTTACATACATACATTTGCATATTTGTACATCATCATAATCATCATTTGCTCGGAGGCGTTTTTTTTTCTTCTTATATTTTTATGTGTGTTTGAAACTTCTTCAATTGTTACAACAACCGAAACCGCAGTTTGCAAATCGAGCTTATCACAAACTTTTCAAATTTTAAACTTTTGAGTCACTTATATCTCTCAAAATGATATTGTACACACGCACACACGCACACACACACACACACACACACTTACATTATTATACAAATACTATCTCATACATTTCTGTCGCAAACAAACAAACTCACACTTATACACTCAATCACTCATCATCAGCCCTTGCCTTATTACTTTTCTCATATTCACGGGGAGTTTTTTCCTTCTTCTTCTCAAAATTGTGCTAATCCATAGCCTTCCTTGCTTGTGTTAGACTCTACACATATTCATTCATTCATCCATTTCTTATTGGTATTCTATTCTATTTAAATTGTTACTGAAAATATAAAAAAAATGGCCGTCGTTTCATTTCACCAATTTAGGGCGTATAAATCGTAAACATCATAGAAGAACAAAGAATAACATTTTAAAAGATCAACATGAGTTTTGGTTTCACAGAGAACTTTTATTTTTATTTATTTATGAAATGTTATAAATACAATTATAAATTATGTAGTATCATTATATTTTTATGAAAAGAAATACGAAGACCTTCACCCTTTGTAGTGAAACAGATCAGGAGAGTCTTTGGTAGGAATTGAACCCACTATATCCCCACTGGGAGCATATCACATTGCTCTTTAGGCTAACGGGACACGCACACAGAGAAAACTTTTTAATACCTCCTCATATTGTTTCGAAGTTAACCTTTAAAAGTAATTAATTAAATATTTTTAATTTTAAATCAACATTAATTCATATTAAATCAACATTGATTTGTATTAAAGAATACATTGAACCGTGCAGCCTAAATCTGAAAACGTCTAACTTCACAGTAAGGTAAGGCCTCTGATTATATCAAGTGTAGAAAAGACTTTCCCATCACTTTCATTCAAAGTAGTTTTCCTTTATAAAAGACAGTGAAAAACTTGCGAAATAGAAAAGGACCGTAATACCGAAGTATACAAAGGCGGCTTCAAAAGAACCTGAGACACTCTTATACTGGCCGCATTTGTTACCAAAAGTTTATTAACAACGCTTGAGTTAAAATTATACACACCTTTGGGTAGGGGGTTATTTTGACAACAGGCTTTGTTGATTTTGCATAGCCTTTTTCCCTCAGTGTACTCTCTCCCTCATTGATTCATAGTTCAGGCCTAAATAGTGGCATAAAAGGCAACAGTTAGAGTCTTGTGAATGAGAAGTGTTTGGGGAAAATTGGTACTTTTCGATAGCCACACCATTTGATCAACTTTTATTGGTCAATGTAAGGATATGCCATTAAGACTATATCCTCGGTGATGATCAGGCTAATCAACTGGGGCAGATGAACTGCTCAAGATTCTGAGAGAACCGCTCACTGTGATATCAGCAGCTGTAGTACCTCTTCTCTACAGGACAATCTGTCGCGGCTGTCAAGACCTATTCATCTGGATTTTAGATCACACCTTGCTAACCTATAACATCTGGGTGTTGTAATCTCCGTTAAAGAGTTTTCAGCGCCTTCCAAACTTTGACCTTCCTTTAATAATGAAAGTTATTTAGAGTATGGCCTTTTCTCATGCAATTCATGATGCCACAACCAGGAAATGAGGATGAGGTGTGGTTGTTATAGGGAGTAGTGGTTGTGGATATTTGTTTTAAACTTTTCGACATTGAAAGTGAAAAGAAAAACTCATGCAGGTATAGCAATGCCTTGATTTATATCATCTTGATTTACATCGTCTCGCTAAATCAATTACGAACTCCAATTTTGATTTTTTTAATTGGGTCAAAGTTTAGTATGGATAATTTTAAAATCGATTTACATTGCTTCGATTGACATCGTCAATTTCGGGAACCAATTATGCCGCCAATCTGGGGTTTACTGTAGTTAATTCAATATCTGAACCTGACTGCTAAGTTAGGCTAGGTTAGGAAGGGTGGTGTGATTCCCATCTAGGTTAGGTTAGCAGGTTGCTAAGAAGATCAAGTAAGTTTTTAGCTCATTTGGGTCCAATTAACAGGTTCCTTTGTCTTACCTGAGAGTGAGTAACTGATAGTGTAAGTACAGATGGTGAAGTTATAGATGGACAGAGAGAAGAGAAGCTTAATAAATTTTTTTACAACGCACAATGCGTTTTGTATATTTTTATAGCATCATTACAGCGCAACTTTTTTTAAAATTGTTTCACTTATCAGAAAAATCTATGATGTTCATATGAATTTGTCTAGCCAGGGTTGGAATTCGGGGTGCTCATTTGCTTTGTACGGCTAAAAAAAATATTTCTGCAATGCGTAGTGTGATTCAGCGGCCAAACGAGCACTGTTAACAAAGAATATATTAAGCGTAACAGTATGCGTTTTTCGGGTACAAAATTTCTGATATAATTTTAATATATATTAGATATTTTAAAGAAAGAAGTGCAGCATCAATTATAATTGCTTTAGATTCAAAAGACGATAGATGTAGTGATGGTTCTTCGAGATCGGATCAGTGACGTGCTCTTGCCCAAAAGCTGACATACTTGGGCATCAAATGAATGAAACTAGTCATTATGGATACACAATTTTGTTACTGACAAATGATAGCAGACTTTGTTCCAAGGGAGGATATCAGGGGCTTTATTATATGGCTCTTAACGGGTGTAAAAAAAGGTGATCACAATGGATTCAACTGGTAGACATCTCAGACACTCTGGATACATGATTGTGGCGCCTTCTAACTCTAGCTAGCTTTAAAACGGTTGCCTTAAATCCATTGCCCGGGGGATACTGGTTCCAAGACCGGAAGTAGTTAGCTGCTTGGATAAATTTAATAAAGAAATCGTTCTGGACACTTCCAAATGAATGGCAATCCGTCATCAGCAATGTGAGAAGAGTCCCATTCACCAGATGGGAAAAAATAGAAGGTAATAATGCATCCCCTATGCACCTTCCCTGTAATTGAAAACCAACGCCTTACGGCTATAGGATGGGATATTTTCAGTGATCTGTCGGAGCTATCAGCTGATTATGTTAAGGATCTGCAATCTTTTATCCTTCCAAGTTCTCTCTTTCTTAATTGCATGTCTCAAAGCGACCTAATTGGACCTAGGTAATCGGAATCTCTAATCTGATCTCTTTTCCTCCGCAATCTATTAACCCAACCTATTAAAAGTGGTGCTGTTCAGCGATATTTGTGAGATTTTCTGCGTGTACGTTAAATGTCACATAGGGCGAGCACTTGTAGTGACTTGTTGTGTTGCCAGGGCTTGATCGACGGATGCGGTCAACAGGCACTTTCCTGAATGACGACAGCACCCATTCAGCAGATGCTGTTTCTAATGGCGGCAAATGGTCTCGGTATTGGGGATTTCCTTGCGAATTTTTCTACTCTCACTAGACCTTCTCCCATAATCCCCTTAAACAGTGTGGTCACAGATGTCTCAAAGCCTCTCAGGAAGTTGCTTGCTCATAGTTAAGGATAACTATGTTCAAAGATTGCAATCTATATGTGTATCTAGCAAGTTACATATGATGTTTTTTTGGCTTACAAAGAGCGATGGTAAAAGTTTAAGTTCACCCACTGTTAAGACTATTAGAAGATGTGGATGAAAGCCAGTCGCTAACATAAAGCTAGGGCACAACTATCACGATTAGGATAGAGAAGACATGCACTCAGCGACCTATTGGAGTTAAAGCACTTTTTCAGGAATAAAGGGCAAACAGTTAGTTCACGTGAAGCTGTGGTTTGTTATATGGAAAAAAACGAAATTTCCCGATAAGGAGACTATGGTATAGGAACTACACGTTACATGAAATTGTCCAACACTGTCTTATTCCGAAATCGCTTTAAACAATAAATTTTCAGTAAAGATCCTTTACAAAATCTCTACTCCTAGTGGCTAAGATAGGGAAAAGAAATGCATAGTATGTCATAGCATGAGTGCATTTGAAATACAAAAGAACACTAACAGTCATGCAAATACAATTATACAACAATTGCAGACACAAAGATATATTTAGCAAAATTTTATACGTGTGTTCTAGTAAAGACATATAAATATATTAAAAAAAACCAACTGGGAGGAGCATCATAATTACAGGATAATTTGGGCGGTCTTGTCCTTCTCTATATGTACATACATATGTATCATACAACATTATTAACAAAGAGATACACAAACACAAAGATAAATACAATTTTGTACACATACTCGTATTAAGGAATACACTCGCTCACTCATCCAAAATAATGCCATCTGTGAGGCACAAACCAAAATTGTGATGCGACGTTGTTGTGAGTAGAGGCAAAAAAAAAGTAAATAGACCAAACAATAAGAGTAAACAGACACACATTAACGAGTCCATATTTCATCAGCGTTGCCAGAAATTTTTAGAAACAAAATTTATAAGTTATTCTGCTTCCATCAAATTAGGTTTGCAGTTTTGATATAAATTTTATTTAAATCATTTTCAATGTAGAATATCGTAACTGGGCCTTAAGTCAATTTTTGTTTTTAAATATAAATAAAGTGAGTTTGTTTGCTAAACTTTTATGCCCAAAACCGCTAAACTGAGTTAAACAATTCTTTCGCCAATGGAAAGCTATATTACTCGTACCAGCCTCAAATATTAAAATATTTTTCCCTGTTCGGAATTGGTTTTTTTTTTAAATTTGGTACGGGCTTTTTCCGGAAAGCCCATATTTGGGCTGGTTATGGTAATTTTTGTTTCGGGTTGGATTGTTTACCCGGCTTTTTATGTATTTTGTAAGCAGATCAACATCAGAGGGTAAAAGCTAGTAATTAATATTTTTAGTTTATATACATGCACTCTCAAAGGAAGTTGGTACGTACAGTAAAAGTTTTGAGTGTAGTGTTTGTCATTTATTCATTTTTATTCTATAAAAAATTGCCAATTTAGCAGCACTTCGAAAGTATATAATCTGTTTGGTGCAAACTACGAAGAGATATTGCGAAACCACTGAAATTAGATCAACTCTAAAAACTCGAACTAACAGAAATTCTTTCAGAAAAATTAGACATCCTTAGCTGCTAATTATGAAAGCATAGTTTCTAAGACATATCGAGAAGCCGCAAGGAGACATCGTCCGGATTTTAGGAGCAGTGCTTTGACTTTCGTTGGAGTACTACTGTAGTAAAATTCACTACAGTTCAATTAAATTAAATTAAAAAAAATGTCTCATTTAACAACTGCGGTTTAACTAACGATTTTTCTTATAAATTTCAGTGGTTAAACCACCCTCAATAGTTAACTAAAGACTGTGAATTTGAGACTAAATGCTACAATAATTCAATATTCAACTGTACTGTACACCAGTTTATTAAGAAAGTCACTTTATTTTAGGCTCGATGCACAAGATGTGTGTGAAGATAAATTTCAATTTCACTACAAAATACCGAAATCCAAATTTTTAGCCGACCCCATTTTGCAATGGCATTGCAGTGGCAACTGGCACCCAGGCTTTCCACGTCGTATTCGGTAATGACCTGGTAAAAAAGGCCAGAAAGTTACTAACAGTAACTCTTAGTAATGCAAAGCCATTCAAGGCAGCAGATTGAGTTACTAAATTGAGCGACGTTGGCCCACAGGACACGATGGAACAGTGATACAGTGGGTAATATAACGAAGGTTCTATGGGACGACCCGGAAGAAGATAAAACCAGGAGGCTGTTGAAACTACACAAGCCCGAACTAGGAAAGTTGATCGGCATCTTAACAGGGTACTTGAGCTGTCTTGGAACCTCAGATAATAAGGGGCATGCATGTCTTTTTCTTCTGTCATCCTTCTGTCCCATTGAAGCATAGGGCCTCTCCTATATCACTGTATCTCCCTCTATTATTGGCACCGCGAGTGATATCGTTACAGGTGTAGTTTGCTGCGATATGTTCATAATCTATTGTTCTGCGCCCTGTTTCTGATGGGGCGCCAGGACGTCGGCTATCTTGTGGGTTCCATCTTAATGTTTGACGGGCAATGTTTTCGCTGGGTGGTCTTAGTATGTGATCATTTACGTGCTCTAATATGCATGCAGGAGGACATTGAAACAATGGAGCACTTTCTTTGGAATTTCCCAGCTTTCAACCAGCCGAGATCTTGCTTTTTTGAGAATGATACCTTACCGCGCATTACCTGCCTTAGAGATATACGGCTTTGTTCTGTAAACCGATCGATTTGAAACCACACGATTTTAGAAAACTAACTCCTACAATAGAAATATTTTTTTAGATATTCTTAAATTTTTTTATTATATAGATTCCCAAATATCATATCTGAAAGAAAATGATCGCGTATGATTTTAAACACGTTTGCAGGACCATTACTAATTTTTTGAAAACGAGAAATTCACTCGGATTCGGTTTACAGAACAGGGCCGATTGATTGGAAAAGATTGCGGGATTTGATTAGATTTGAGCTCAAAACAAGGCTATGATGCTGGCTTATGTGTATGTGCCTTGACATCAGCGTAATGGCTCATCTCATCAAACTAACCTAACCTAACTTTATCTACTTATTAGTTTTACCATAAAGTGCAAACTTTTGACATTTTTGGGGTACATAAATTTATCAAACTGAAATAATATATCTTTTGCAGTCATAAAAAAATAATAAATTAAAGCATAATCGCGATGTCCACTTGAGTTTCACTTATTGAATTTTAAACTTATCTCTGCAAGGACAAATCCTTGTTCGGCATACTGTAGAGAATTTTTTTTCCATATTTCTTAACTTATAGTGTTTTCACGCTGACAAGGTTTTAATAAAAGTTGGTTTTAACGCTAAACCTGGTTTTACCATACGAAATTTATTTTTTTTTTTAAACCAACTTAAAACCATATTTGAATTGGTTTTAAGTTGGTTTTATAAAACGCAACCTTGTTTTCGCTGTGCTAAATTCAGTGCTGCCAAGTTGAAGTGACCAGAAGCATCTGATATGTTTCTGCCAGTGAATAAGAATAGATACCGATTGAAAAATATTCAAGTTCAAAATGGATGCAGCCGCAATAATAAGCAAAAAATTACGGAAACAAATAGTTTTTGGAAGGAAAACAACGAAAATATGTTCATTGACCTCTGGGAAGTGACTGATATCGATCCACCGATAAAAAAAAGTTTTACATTCAGCCCAATTATGAATAACAATTCCCCGGGAGTTTTTTCCCCTTTCCCATTCCTCCTATTATGAATTAAAATTTCCCCGTGAAAAATCTCCCCGGGCAAAAAGTAGGTATTCTAAACATAAGGGAGAGGGAGAAAAAACTCCCCGGGAAAAAAGTAGTTATTCTAAATATGAGGGAGAGGGAGAATTTTTTGAGAGTTTTCTCCCCAAACATTTTGAAGGGAATTAATGCAAAAATTTTAAAATCAAATTAATAAATGTTATAAAACAATGGTGTATGCATTTGCTTAGAACAAAAAGTTTAAATAAGTACTGGAATGTTATATATCTCTCTTGTTTTAGGCATTTTTATCCAAGCCCTGCGCACATCAACTTCAAAAACATGAACTACTTCTGCCTGTAGAAGTAATACTAAAACCCTAAAAATTTCACGCGTCCTTTAAGTTCACATAGCGGGTAAATTGAAGATTTGTTTTCCTATAATATCAAGACCGATAAGAAAAACTATGAAATTTATAATTTTCCTTGTATATACAGTAATTGGAAATTTAATCCATTCGCATCTGCACCTGGGCAGTTTTAGCCTCCACTTTACCAGCATAAAATTATTCTGCATGGTTGTATATGGTTACGCTGTCTAATTATTTTTTATTTAAGCAAAAAAGATATTTATATTAACGTATTATCTTATTGGCAATGAAAACACAACATTTTTATTAAATTTCTATTACTGAACTCTTGCTTTATTGCAGAATAGAATGTAAACATTAAACAGCTGATTCAGATTTTCGCCTCTCCCGCATTTGCTTATTCTCCTGCTATTTAGAATAGGAGGATTATTACCCGGGAAGAAATGATAGGGAAGAGAAAAAACTCCCCGGGAATATTCATAATTGGGCTGATTGTGATGTATTTGTCCATTTTTTATATACAATAACTTGATTTCCAAACACTTCTTCACTTTGTATTATTATTAGTTCCATTCCAATTTTAAAATATTTATTAAACAAGTAAGAGTGCTATATTCGGCTGTGCCGAATCTTATATACCCTTTACCAACGTACGTACATATATATAGTATACAGACACGTACATACATATTTGTTTTGTGAAAAAATTTATCATTTTTTTAAAGTTTCCATCTTTGGAGCTATAATTTTCATTTTTCAAATTTCATACACCAAACTTTTCTTTCAGAAGCATAAAATATATTCAATTTATAAAAAAAAAGAAAAAAAAAACAAAAAGTGTAAGTTTTCCAACCCTGGAGTCATAATTTTGGATTTTTCTGATTATTGATACCAATCTAGTTCTTTAAAAAATACATAAATTATGTTAAGTGAAAAAAGCAAGAACGAAATAAGCAAAAACTTAGTTTCATTTAATTCCTTTAATATTAAAAAAATCAGTTAAGTGCGACTTTGAATCGCGCACGAAAGGAAGGTTTTTTGCTTTTTTGAAGTTTTTTTTTCAGTTAAAACGATTTTTTCAGTTTTGTCGCTTTTTTCTCGTTTTGGCGATTTTGTCTGTTTTTGGAGGTTTTTTTCATTTTGGCGATTTTTTTTCTGTTGTTGGGCTTTTCTTCATTTTGGAGATTTTTCTCATTTTGACGATTTTTTCTGTTTTTTTGGGTTTTTTTCGCGATTTTTTTGTTTTTTTTTTTCGTTTTGGTGATTTTTTTCATTTTGGCGATTTTTTTTTCATTTTGGCAATTTTTTTCTTTTTTTTCGTTTTGGTGATTTTTTTCATTTTGGCGATTTTTTTTTCATTTTGGCGATTTTTTTTCATTTTGGCGATTTTTTTCTGTTTATTAGTTTTTTTTCGTTTTGGCGATCTTTTTTATTTTTTTGGCGATTTTTTTTCATTTTGGCGATTTTTTCTGTTTTTTAGGTTTTTTTTTTCGTTTTAGCGATATTTTTCATTTTGGCGATTTTTTTTTTCATTTTAGCAATTTTTTCGTTTTTTTGCGATTTATTTTAGTCTTAGAAATTTTCTTTTAATTTAGTGCTTTTTTTCATTTTGGCGATTTTTTTCTGTTTTTTCGGGTTTTTTTCGTTTTGGTGATTTTTTTCATTTTGGCGATTTTTTTTATTAATTTGGCGATTTTTTCTGTTTTTAGGTTTTATTTTCGTTTTGGTGTTTTTTTTCATTTTGGCGATTTTTTTTTTCATTTTGGCGATTTTCTTTCATTTTGGCGATTTCTGTTTTCATTTTAGCAATTTTTCCGTTTTTTTGCGATTTATTTTAGTCTTAGAAATTTTTTTTAATTTAATGCTTTTTTTCGTTTTGGCGATTTTTTTCTGTTATTTAGGTTTTTTCTTTTTTTGGCGATTTTTTTCATTTTGGCGATTTTTTTCTGTTTTTTAGGGTTTTTTTCGTTTTGGCGATTTTTTTTCATTTTGACGATTTTTTTCTGTTTTTTAGCGTTTTTTTTTCGTTTTGGTGATTTTTTTCATTTTGGCGATTTTTTTTCATTTTGTCGATTTTTTTCTGTTTTTTTTCGTTTTGGCGATTTTTTTTTTCATTTTAGCATTTTTCCGTTTTTTTGCGATTTATTTTAGTTTTATAATTTTTTTTTAATTTGGTGCTTTTTTCGTTTAGCGATTTTTTTTCTGTTTTTGGCTTTTTTTCATTTTGGCGATTTTTTTGTTTTTTGGGGTTTTTTTCGTTTTGGCGATTTTTTTCATTTTGGCGATTTTTTTTCATTTTGGCGATTTTTTCTGTTTTTTTTTGGGTTTTTTTTCGTTTTGGTGATTTTTTTCCTTATGGCGATTTTCATTTTGGCGATTTTCTTTCATTTTGGCGATTTTTGTTTTCATTTTAGCAATTTTTCCGTTTTTTTTGTGCGATTTATTTTAGTCTTAGAATTTTTTTTAATTTGGTGCTTTTTTTCGTTTTGGCGATTTTTCTTGTTTTTGGCGATTTTTTCGGTTTGGCGATTTTATAATTTTTTATTTTTTCATTTTTACCGTTTTTGAAAATTTCAAGAGTTTTGCTCTTACGGTTTCCAAGATACAGCAAATTGTCAAAATTACATAGTCAAAATTGCATTAACTGATGGAACACCCTTTAATTTAAATTTTTTTTAATTTTTGTGTTAATTTTTGTAGTCTGTATAAAAATACACTAACCTTACAAATTTCAAGTGTATATACATACAATTGTATATATACTACATGGGATTCTAAAATTTTTCGTTGCTCGTTTTGGAACACCCTTTAATTTCCAATTATCATGTATTTGTTGTTGTAGCGGCCAAAGGTCTACATACTGTGTCCAAATTTCAGGTCTGTAGCTCTTACGGTTCTCGAGAAAATACTAATATAGTTTTAGACATAGTTAATTTTACATAACACAAAAAGTTAAAGTTTTCCAACCCTGGAAACGTCTTTTTAATTTTTTTGTATTTTTTTAATTTAAAATTCTAATTTTAGTCGTACTGAAGTGTAAAATATGTACATTTATTAAAAATAAATAAAAATTTGTTTTCGGGAGTTACTTTTATATGGCAAAATGAAGTTTAAGTTTTCCAGCTCTGCAATCGTCTGCCCGATTTTGCTGAATTTCAATACCAATCTATTTTGGAAAATTTCTGACACACCAGTCCAAGAACGAAGTCTCTAGCTCTTCTGGGAGCTTCGGAAAACCGATTTCACGTACAGACAGACGGACAGACGGACAGACGGACAGACGGACAGACGGACAGACGGACAGACGGACAGACGGACATCGCTTATTCGTCTTCCCTATGCATAAGGATCCAGAATATATATATTATATGGGTCGCTTATTGATATTATAGAAATTACAAACGGAATGACAAACCTATATATACCCTTTTACCATTTTTGTTGGTAAAGGGTATAAAAAAAGTTGCTTAGTTATTCATACAAACAAAAGCAGTTGTTGTACAGTTTATGAAATAAGTGTTATAAAAAGCAGAAAAAAAATACAGCAACAAACACAGGCATTTGTGCAGGAGATTTATTTTATTTTGAACAAAGTTATTAGACAGTCTCTGAGGAGTTAAAACCTGAATTTATCAAACTTGCAGGGCGAACTCAAAATCAGCTGTTTTTGGTTTTAACCTTAACACCAGGTTTTAACTTTAGGTGTGAAAACACCATTTCTTTTTAAATGTTCAGTAAAATTTTAATTGTTTCTTAAAAATACATTTAAATTTCTTATTGCTTAAACCCAAAAAAAAAAACACATAAAAAATCATCATGCTGGCAACGCTGTACTTTAGAATACCATTTATGCTCATTCAATATGAATTTACTTACACACACACACACACACACACACACATGAAACTCAAAAAGAAAACTCTGCCTGCATTGCGAACTGTAAGCATTTGGCTCTGAGCGTGTATGTGTGTGTGTGTGTGTGTGTGTGTGTTTGTGTTTGGGATGTTTGTATATAAAATTGAGTATCTGTGTGTCAGAGCCAAAGTGTATCTCACAGTTTTGTCTATATGATTGTTGTATCTGCTTTTTGTTGCTTCTGTTTTTAGCCATTGTTGCTGTTGTTGTTGTTGTTGTTGTTGTTGCTGCTGCTGGTGTTGTTGTTATTCTGCTTACTATCTATCTATCTACTTTAACTTATCCACTCATTGTATCTGGCATCTCATTCTGTCTGCCGAAATGAAATTCTCCCATTCGAATATAAAAGCACATTTTGTTGGGACTTTGCTCGCCTCTTCTTTCTACCTTCCGATTGAACAAATGGAAGCAGCAGCAAAACCAACACAGTCACACACAAACACACACACACACACGCACACGCACCAGCAACATAAGATACTAAGTATGTGTAGTTGGTAGTACGAGTCTTTCACATTCATGCAAACATGCATTATTTAAACGCTGCTGCTGTATTCTGGTTGAAACAACTCGCGGGGCAAAAGATGAAAAAATAAATAAATAAATAATAAAAGCAACAAAAACAACTGGAATATAATGTTGTGACACCAAAATAAAGCAAATACTACGATTGTTAAACAAAGCCCTCGTTCATTTGTGGTCGACCGACATTATGGGTTTTTAGGTATGGTGCGTTTTGCCTGAATGGCTGGATGACTGGCTGGATGGCGGACAGGCCCGGCTTTAGATTACAAATACGAATACATATGTATGTACGTGCCTTTTTTCTCCTTCTTTTTTTTTTTTTGTTATGGTTGATGGGGTTTTACTGTGAAAAGTAGCAGAGTATGAAGTGATAAAGTTTGCTTATATGCTGTTACATACTGGTGAATTTTATAAAGATATTGTCAAAGCAGAAGAGTTCTTCAAAGATACGGGTTCAATGTACATATCTGTCATTTGTACAAGAAACATGGGAAAAGTGGGAGTTAAGGTGGTGCATCATGAAAGGAGACTGCGCATCATACAAATGCAACTCTTTTTTTTTTTCAAAAGTTACCAATACACTTTTAATGCATTTTCTGTAACTGTCGAAGTAACAACAAACTTTTAAGTAGGGATGTAACGAATTTGCATTCGCTTTTGCATTCGCTAAAATGTATGCGAATATTTAAAGCGAATACTAAAGACAAAAATATTGGAAATATTTTACAGTGTTTGAAAAAGATAACACTGTTAAAACTTTTGAAAAATGGTAATCACACCATTACTTCGTTCAAAAAATTTGAAATGCAAAAACTAATCCTTCTTTGTTGTAAATTTTTTGCGAAACAAGTACCACTCATATTATTTCGCACTAAAACTTAAAATGTTGAAGATATATTTCATATGTTTTTCCCAAGATGAACAGAGTACTACTTCTGGAAAAAATGTTCATGAACAATTCATTCCAATTTTTCTTAATATGTATTTTGGTAGCATTTTAGAGGAAATATTGAACTTATGGCCAAAGTACGAATGGGTTGATTGCCTAACATTTTGTAAATTTATTTTTAATTATTATCTATACTTATTTTAATATGATTTCATTTCTTTCAGTTTAACAATTTTTATTTCTAATAAATTAATAAATATTTGCTGAATTCAAGACTCAAGTAGATCTATGTATACAACACAACTTCATGTTCTTAGATAAATTTATTTTCATGTGATTTTTTAACGTATTGTAATATTTGCATTCGCTTTCGCAAAAATTAAAATGTATTATTCGTTTTCGCATTCGCATTCGCTAAACTGGTATTCGTTACATCCCTACTTTTAAGTACATTTCTTTTTATCAACGAGCTGAATAAGATATAACACCATTTTTTTTTTTAAATAAAGTCTTAAAGAAAAGTTCATAAACATTTTTTATAAGGCTTAGAAAAGTTTTTCCCCTGAAAATTTAATTACATTCGAAACTTCAAAACATGCGTTGTATAATCTCCTTTTATAATCAGAGCACTTCTAACGTGAATCTGAATATGTATGAAGGGGATATCGTGGATTTTTTCGAACATGGGTATAGGTACATACATTTATCTACACCCAGGGAAAAAACAGATTAAAATCAATAAAAACCATTTTGAATTAACAAAAAAAAAAAAAAAAAAACATTATCGAAAGTCTAGTCATGTTGAAATTTATCATTTCAATATGGAAAAATATTAATTTACATTATAAATTTGTTAATTTTATTTATTTTTAAATATCTCCATATGGGCAATTCTGCGAGAAATTCCACTTTTTTGTCGCTTGCGACAGCAAGCAATTAACTTTGTATTTCTGAACAACATGACTCGATTTTTTTAAAATTCTACCTAACGTAGAGCTGCTGACGGTCTATACAAATATATAAAGAAGTAGAAAAAAGCTTACTTTTCTTTAAAAAAAAAACAAGCATATTTGCTCGGTGTCGCACGATACAAAAAGTTGACATTCCTGTGGAAATGCCCATATACATTTTCTTTTATATTGAAAATTATTGAATTAATGTGACGCGTTCTTATTTTTAAGTTGCGGCTTTTCCCTGAGTGTACATACATATATCACTCTTTTTGTCCCATTTATGGAAGCAATGTGTACTTTACATATAATGTATTTTTATTTATTGTTTTTTTTTTAATTTTCACTGTATGTCATGTATGTATCTTCAGTGATGAAGCCGATTTATGGATGAATGAGTGCGTCAACAAATAAAATAGTCGATATTGAGATAATACCAATACACATGAGATCTAAAATCACCCACTGTTTGTTGTTCTTGTTCTTGTAAAAAATTGTTAAGTCGAAGGCTTGTGCGACTAGGCCACAAAACACAGCGCCCCTCAAAGCCAACGTAACCCTTATATCTATGGTTTTCAAAAATAACAGTCCATGTCAAAAAATCGAATTTTTTCATTAGAGCTAAAACAAGTTGTTTTTTAAGCTTTTTTTTTAAATAAGGTAGAAGTTGTATTCTTCTTTTAGGAAAAAATGGTGTACAACTTTCACAGATATGTAATCGGTCAAATTCAACCGGATCCATGGAGGGTGCGCTTCAAAAATGCCTTGGAAAATTCGAGATCTCGAATGTGTACCACCCAATAAAGCCTAGGCGGCCATTCTCACGATATAATATTCAATAGGACTTACAAATGCATAAAAAATATTCGGTGATATTTATCATACATCATGTTTTATTTAAATTAAATATGTAAAATAAAATAAAATGAAATAAAATTAATAAATTAAAATTAAATCAAATTAAATTAAATTGAATAATATAAAAAAACAATAAAATGAAGAAAATAAAATTAATCAACTTAAAAAGATAAATTTAATTAAAATAAAATACAGTGCAATAGCATTAATTAAATTTAAAAAAAAATAAAGTTAATAAAAAACAGATTAAATCAAAATAAATATAAAATAACAAAAACTAAAAATTTTAAAATTTTTAAAAACCCTCGATATATCTAGAAACAATGTGATATCTTCTCGATCAAATCACCTTTCAAGCAGAAAAAACTAAATCAAAATCGGTCCAGCCGTTTGTTTGGTCTGTACGTGGACACGGCAGACACACAGATACACAGAGACACAGATACACAGACACACACTACAAACTTATAACACCCCTTTCTTTTGGTCGGGGGTTAATAAAATAAAATAAAATGAAATTGAATTATGTCAAAAACAGAAACAAATTAAGATAAAATAAAAAGTGTGAGAACTGACAGACTTAGACGGCCCTCCATGGAACTTCCCACTTAATTGGAGCAATTTTTCATGTCCAAAATTTTGAGACGAAGTTTTTTCAAAAAGTAAATAAATGCACACATAAAATTAATTTGAGAAGAAGTTTGCGACGAAGTTTCTTAAGAACGGTATGTCTCACTGTACTCTTTGTTGTTGTTTTTTATTAAGGTCCTAACCCACGATATCGACAACGTTCGCCTTGTCGCACACTTACATTTGAAACAACAACAAAAAATTAAAATTTGTTTTTGTTTCGAATGTAAGTGTGCGACAAGTTGAACGTTGTCGACATCGTGGACTTGGCCCTAAGATTAAGAGAGAGCTGATTAGATTAAGGATTCGCTCAGATCAGCAATTTAAAATTTATTTAAAAAATAATAATTTCTTCGAAAATTTTATTTATTTATTAAAGTCTACTGACGAGTTCCAAAAGCGGGAACGAAATGCATATAGACAATTGCTTAACCATAAAAACAAGCTAAATTTTCAAATTATAATCAAAATCTTTTAATCCGAATCGGTTCATTATATTGTGCAATAAATGCCAAAAAAAGCTTAAGCGACTTTATTTTCGACCACATATTTTGACGATAATCGATTATTTACGATCGTATGTAAGTAATAAATTTTCGTAAAAAAATGAAGTTTGAAAATTATGTCATTTAAGCCTTTTTGGCGGTTATGGCAAGTTATTATGAGATCAAAGTGGGGAATAACGCAGATTTGATTGCGGTCGGTTAAGAAATACTGAAATTATAAGAGATATATATGCACACACACCCAGACACACACATTCATATATGTACATGTCTATATGTACATCCATGGAAATAGTCAGAAATAAACTCGACTTTCGAAAGTCGATATCTAACTAAATTACTAAATATTCCAATGGAGTTTTATATGGAAATATTGTAAAATTTAGAACGGTATCGAATGCCATAATTTGACTCCAGTAGTTTCGGAAGTTAAAAGAAATAAACTGAAATAATGCGTATCAATCTTTGGAAATTTCACTGGAAGTAAACGACTTTCCATTTGATCTATCTTCGAGCTGAACATTATTGACAGCCACAATTTCTTATTAACCACTTATTTTTTAAATATTTTAGAATAACTGGGAACCCTTGAAATTAACATCTTTTAGCAATAAGATTTATGTATTTAGATCCATTGTCAGAGATGGGAGATAGCAATTAATTATAAATTTATTATTATTATGATTTTTTTTTCTTAAATAATTGTTAAACAAATTTTATGGCTTTTTAGCAAAATCAAATGCATAAATAAATTCATTAAAAAGGCGTTTGTCAAATGAGACAAAGAGCAAGCATGTCGAACGAACCCTCTTTTTTTTTTTTTTTTTTTTTTTTGAGCAGACAATTGACTTTTTTTAAACAAGTCAATGATGCTAAATGACAAATTTATTAGATTTTGTTTTTTAAATAAGAGTCACACAAAGGAAAACTAACTCTTAGTGGCGTATACCATTACAAATTTAAATAAAAAAAAAAAATAACGAAAAGGGTAAAATACAACGCTTGGGAAAAGTGTGTAGATAACTTTAAAATGTGTTAAGGGTGTAAATAATCCTTTTATCATTTGCCCAAAAATAAAAATACATTTTGAATATTCCAAAATGCACAGAGATAAGGGTTTTCAAAGATAATAAATAAATTAACCAAGAGTAGAATTTTATTATTTTTTTTTTTGACAAACATTTGTGTTGATGTTGAAACATGTAAAGTGTTAATTTTAAACAATTAGAAAGAAAGCACCCTTATGGAAATCGAGCAAATGGAAGATTGGTGCAAAAATAATAATTTCGAAATATAAATTGTGCAACGTATCGATATGAAATATTTATGTATTGGCAGAGAAAGTGAAATTTTCCAAAATAATTACATGATTCATAACAGTTCGATCATATTTCAATATGTAGTTTAACGTTGTGAAATGCACTCTGCAGGCGTTATAATCATTCAAGTTTATTGTTTTCATTCTATTTAATGTCACATGACCTTAAGTTTTGATATTTTTTTTTTCAGTTTTCTCCTTTTTGGTGGCAAAAAATATTTATTTATAATACATACTGCTGCTGCTTATCATTTCTTTGAGAAAAGAACTAAACACAAGCTGCGCTGTAGTTATTTTTTTCATTTTTATTATTTTTGTTAATAATTTGAGTAAGTCGTTGAAATGTTGAAATGTTTTCAGAACTTCTTACACTTCCCTATCTTTAACTTTATTTATTTATATACATATATGTATATCAACCAACAACGGTGTCTGCTTAAAGTCTGCGCTATCCCCATACAATAAAACGAAGAAAAAAGTTAAAAAAAAAATTCCTCTACTCGACTTTATTTTTTTGTTCTTCTTCTTTTCTTGTCATTAACAAACTCCTCTATAATTAACTCGGTTGGAAATGATTTCAAATACTTCAAAATGTATGTATGTATGTTTGAATATAACTTTGAACTTACACACACATACATATACAGTCAAAGGATACAAAAACAAAACATACATATCAAGCACACACAAACACACACACACAATGATGAACAATACCTCAAACCAGGACATGATTTCTCATCGAAAGCAACGGTAAACTAGAACAGTATTCGTTCAAAACAAAACATTACGGTCACTAGTAGTGCCGTACAAATTATTGTTCGTAGCCAGGCTTTTATTAAGGACGAAATTTAACAAAAATAAAAATGAGCTGTATTTACAAAAAAAAAAATCCCCTTCAAGTCAAAATCTTCAAATGGAAATCATTCAAAACGATCTTATTATAAGCGATCAAGGATATCTTTTGTTATTCATTTGCGTTATTCATCCAAAAGCGGAAGTTGCAGTCTACATGAAAAAAAATATACTTACATATATATTCGCACAAAGTCTGTGTGTTCTCTCTTTATGTATTCTGTTAAGGAATTCGAAGGAAAGACCTCCTTTTTAATAGTTTCTTTTAAAGATGCAAGACTTTTTAGCTCAAGTGCTCGAATTAAAAATATGTAACTGACATCTGACTTTTAAAACAACTCTTAAGGTTTTCTTTTATTATCCTTTGTTTTCTTTCCAAGCCAGAAATTTGATTTTATCTCACGAAAAGTGAATGTCAATGTATGCAAGCAATTACCGAGTAGTATGGGCAGCGGCGGGAGTAGGAGTTAAAGAGTTGCTTGAACTGTATAATTTTTTGGTATACAAACGAATAATAAAAGCATTTCAGTCTGTGCCATAGAGAAGCATGGAACTTCTAACCCTTAAACTTTTTTTAAGCAACAACAAGCTAAAAATGATACATGCAATTTATTTAATACCAGTACCTGGATTCCGTAACTTTTATAACGATAATCGTAACGCTATAATAAATATAACGAATATTTAAAGACTTTGCTATTAAGTAACATATTTTAACGATATTCGCTGTCGGTTGGAGAAAAAAAGAAAATCAAGTTCAAATTCATTGGGTTTTTCTTTATTATTCTTTATTGCTTTTCACTTATTTTCACAATTTCTATACAAAGATACCATATAATATGGAACTAAATGGTGAGTAAGATAAAGCTGGAGAGTATCATGAAAAATAAATTACGGAATAGCATTATCGTTACGGCAGACGTATAATAATGTCGATAAATATTACAAATTTTTGGTTCGTAAAAAGTTACAGAATGCAAATACATACAAGAATTATTTATGAAGTAAAAGTTCCTCTAAAAAAAGTACTTTTTAAAAAGTTCATTTTCAATTAGTACCTTTTTAATAAAATAACTTAAGGAAAGTATCATATAAGAATTACCTTTATATAAAGTACCTTTTAAAACATAATGTTAAAAAAAGTATCTTTTCCAAAAATTATTTTGTACAAACCACCTCTTGAAAGTACTTTTTCTGAAAAGTATCTCTTAAAAATAAACTTAAAAAAGTAATTTTGAAAAAAGTAATTTTTTAAAACAGTACCATTTTTAAAAAGTACAATTCAAATAAGTACCGTATTGAAAAGTTTCTTAGTTTTGATAACGGTACTTATTTAAATGGTACTTTTAAAAAATTTACCATTTTGAAAAGGTGCCATTTTGAAAAAAAGTACCATTTTGAAAAAGTATCGTTTTGAAAAATTACCATTTGGAAAAAAGTACCATTTTGAAAAAGTACCATTTAACAAAGTACGGCAATGAAAATTTTGTTTTAAACACCTTGTTTTTAAAGCACTTTTTACATTTATTTTTAAAAATCAATTATTGAAAAAGTACCATTTTATGGAAGTAAATTTAAAAAAAGTTTAACTTATAAAAATTACTTTCAAAAGAGGAAGTCTTAACAAAGTATAATTTCAAGAAGTATCTTTAAAAAAAGATATTTTTACAAAAAGACTTCTCATAAAAGTATATTTAAAAAAGTTTCTTTGAAAGAAGGACTTTCTGAAAGAAATTCCTTTCTATTAAAAAAGTATCTTTATCTTTTAAAAAAGAACATTTTCAAAAAAATTCCTTTCCATAAAATAACTTTTAAAAACGTAACTTTCGAAAAGTAATATTTAAAAAAGTGCATTTTATAAAAGTACTTCTCAGAAAAAGTAAATTTTAAAAGAGTATCTTTTAAGAAAGTACTTTTTATAAAAGTGCCATTCAAAAAAAAAAAAAGTTTATATTAAAATATGTAGTACCTTTCAAAAATTACCTTTCAAAAAATATCTTTTGAAAAGCAACTATCAATAAAGTACCTTTAAGAAAGTACATATCAAAAAAAGTACCTTTTTTGTTTTTTTTATTATTCTTTATTTATTTCCAATCTATCTACTGTAAGACAATAAGCAAAAGAGGTAAAAGTACCTTTTTAAAATTCTCTTTAACAAAAGGTAATTTTTATCAAAAACAAACCTATTAAAAATGAAAGGGACAGTTTTAAAGGAGAATCTTACAGAAAATAACTTTTTTTAAAAGTTATTTTTCAAAAAAGTTCCTTTTAAAAAAAGCATATTTTAAGAAAGTGCATTAAAAAAGTACTTTTTTTTAATAACCTTTTACAGAAGTACCTTTAAGGAAAGTATATTTTTGAAAAGTGCTTTTTAAAAAATTTATTTTATGAGAAAGTACCTTTCAAAAAATTACTTTTAAGAAAGCACATGCATACCAAAAAAGTACCTTTTGAAAAAGGGCATTTCAAAAGCAAACCTATTAAAAAGTAAAAGTACAGTTTTAAAGGAGAATCTTACAGAAAATAACTTTTTTTAAAAGTTATTTTTCAAAAAAGTACTTTAAAAAAAAAACATATTTTAAGAAAGTGTATTAAAAAAGTTCTTTTTTTTAAGTTACTTTTACAAAAGTACCTTGCAAGAAAGTATATTTTCGAAAAGTACTTCTTGAAAATATTTATCTCATAAGAAAGTACATTTCAAAAAAGTACCCTTTAAAAAAATACATCTCAAAAAAGTACCTCTTTGAAAAACTGCATATCAAAAACAAACCTATTAAGAAGTAAAAGTACAGGTTTTAAAAATTTATTTTTCAAAAAAGTACCTTTTAAGAAACTAAAAATAGTACTTTTTTTTAAATAAATTCTACAAAAGTACCTCGTAAGAAAGTATCTATTCGAAAAGTACTTTTTAAAAAAATATATTTCATACGAAAGTATATTTCAAAAAACGACCTTAAAAAGTACATTTCAAAATTTTAAGAAAGTGTATTAAAAAAGTACTTTTTTTAAATAACTTTTACAAAAGTACCTTGTACGAAAGTATCTTTTCGAAAAGTACTTCTTGAAAATATTTATCTCATAAGAAAGTACATTTCAAAAAATACATCTCAAAAAAGTACCTTTTTGAAAAACTACATATTAAAAACAAACCTATTAAGAAGTAAAAGTACAGGTTTTAAAAATTTATTTTTCAAAAAAGTACCTTTTAAGAAACTAAAAATAGTACTTTTTTTTAAATAAATTTTACAAAAGTACCTTGTAAGAAAGTATCTATTCGAAAAGTACTTTTTAAAAAAATATATTTCATACGAAAGTATATTTCAAAAAACGACCTTAAAAAGTACATTTCAAAATTTTAAGAAAGTGTATTAAAAAAGTACTTTTTTTAAATCACTTTTACAAAAGTACCTTGTACGAAAGTATCTTTTCGAAAAGTACTTAAAACAATTTATCTCACGAGAAAGTACATTTCAAAAAAGTACCCTTAAAAATGCATTTAAAAAAGTACCTTATTGAAATACTGCATATCGAAAACAAACCTATTAAGTAGTAACCGCCAAAAAAGCTTAAACGACATTATTTTCGAGCTTAAGTTTTTGACGAAAATCTATTGTTTACAACGATAATCGATTTTCGTTAAAAAAAAAACAAAATTAAGAAAATATGTCACTAAAGCTTTTTTGGCTGTTATGATTCGATATTAAGAATATATGTACTTTACAAAAATGCTTCTTTTAAGAAAGTATTTAATAATGAACTATTTTATGGAAAAGTTCCTTTTAAAAAATTACATTTAAATTACTTCTTTGTAAAGAATCTCATAATAATTTGTATTTGAATTTTCTTTCATTTGAAGCATTTTTATTAAAAAAAATTTTAAATAAAGAAATCTTATCCATAAGTATGTATGCAAATTGTTGATCGTTTGTTTTTCTTTCCAAAACTGCAAACGAATGCAATCGTTGCTTTGAGAATTTCCCATTTTATGTGGCACACAAATAACAATGACTCACTCACTCCCTCACTCACGCACTCATGCACTCACTTAAAGGCAAATGTGTGCCATTCGAATGAAAGGAATAAAAGTGAAATTAAATACTTTAATACTGCAATCGCTTTTTAATTTTAATTTAGATTTTTTTTTGGAGGCGCAACTAGAGGAAATGCCCTTGACAGAGGCTGCAAGATCATTTGATTATCAAGTATATGCATATGCTGTGTGTGTTTGATTCAAGTACAATGGAACGAGATGTGTAAATGCAGCAGACATCTTTTGCATTGTTTCTTCAATTGATTTGCACCATGGAACAATGTCAGCAGGCAGGCGTTTGTTTTTCTTATTCAACTGACAATTTACAAGTAAATACAAATGCATGCATATGTATAAATGTATGTATACATGTATGTATGCATGTTTGCATGTATGTATGTATTTAAAGGATTTTTAAAGTAACTAGAATTTGCTAATTCTGCTTGATGAACTGGTTTTATGAACTTATCTGTAGTTTTTTATATTAATGTGGCGTATTTTCATAACAAACAGACAGTGATGAAGTGATGATTGTACTTCAAAAAAAAAAAAAAAAAAAAAAAAAATAAAAAAGAAGGGAAGAACATCTTTCATCTACACGAGATAAACATAATTACTCGTGCGCTCGCGCTTTTCATTACTCACCGGATGTTGTTTGGGCGCGTGTCTTAAAGGCAGCATGCAATTGTACTTAATGATGAAATGTGATGAGCATAATATAACCTATTCTTTGACATATATGCTTTAATATGTTGTTTCGTTTTTTTTTTTTCTTAGGTCATTTGACCATTGTGAAGGATATTCCAATAGGAACTTCCAAACTTTGACAGTTGAAAGCGGTCATTCTGCTGAGGCTACATCTGTCGAATTCGCTGCCTTTTATTCAGTGTATTTTGCCAAATTACCTTACAAATGATAAAATTGGTGTATCAAAAAAATTAATTTTTTTTTCTAGGACCAGCACTCATGCAATGCATTGTGCTAGAACAAGGAAAATATGTTATAGGGAAGGAGGATAGAGGGAGTAGTGTCTGTGGACATTTGATTTAAACTTTCCCACGCTGGTAGTGACAGGAAAGACCTCCACAGGTAGTTGATTCCACATACGTACAGTTCGGCTAAAAAAGGAATTCTCTCTGTAATGCGTAGTGCGATTCATTGTACAATCCACCACAAAGGGATGTGCTCTGAATGAGGCACGGGTTGTACGTATAAATGTGCGGGTTTCAGGAACAAGTTCCCTAATTTCATTAGAACACATTCCGTTGTAGTAACGATAGAACAATGAAACGCACCCCACATTGCGTCGATGAATCAATAGAATTGGATACGCTACTGTCACCGATGAGCTTCTTCGCCCTCTCCTGTACGCGGTCGAGCAGCCCCAAAATAGACTTTGAAGCGCCGGCCCATACATGAGAGTTGTATTCCATTTTCGGTCGGATATAAGTGGCATAAATAGTAAGGAGATCAGATGGGGTGAAATATCGTTTACACCGTTTCAAAAAGCCGAGGCACTTGAATGCTTCTTTTGCAATTTGAAAAATGTGTTCAGTCCATCGAACATCACACTGTATTTTCATGCCAAGAACATCAAGAGCGTCTGATTCCTTAATACTTATACCTCCCATAGTTACAGAGGCAGCAGCATTTTCGGTCATGCGTCTATGTGTAACCATGCAACATTGGGTCTTACGGGTGTTAAAGTCGACCCTGTTCGCATGACCCCATTCAGAAATTTTCGCCAAATCATGGTTTAAAGTCTCATTCATTATTTGTCGCATAGCCTCAACCTGCGGCAGGCTAGGTCTATTGCTGAATGAGAAAGAATGGCAAATGCTACTGTCATCCGCGAAAGAATAGATAGGGTTGAAAGTTTTACAGAGAAGGTCATTTAGAAAGATAAGAAATAGAGTCGGTGAAAGGACGGAACCTTGCGGTACCCCTGAATTTAACTTGAACTCATTTGATGAGATCCCACGATGTCGACAGAAAACTTTCGAACGACTACTTGTATTGAAAATAAAAACAAATTTTCTTATGACCTGTTTCACGTTATCGAAAGTAAACTATTTCTAGTTGTTCTAAGAAATTTGGGTAAAGGTTCCCTGATGATCTGCATTAGCAACAGTGAAATGCGCATAGGATCCAGCTAAACCCCTCAATAATCAATTTCAATGTATTTTTAATAAAAAATATTTTACTTAATAAGTAAAATAATAATTTGGGATTATTAGTGCGTTTAAAAAAATTTTAAACTTAAATTTTAACAATTCCCATAAAAACACTAATTATTAACTTGACTGCACCCGGTCAAAAATACTTGTTTGGCAAAACTCTATTCTTTAATAGCTGTTGTTGTTATTTACATTTATTTTCTTTTACATACTCTTACAACTACAATTTGAAGCTGAAAAAAAGTCAGCCAATGTAGCAATGGTAAAGTAAGAAAATAAAAAAACATGTTGATTATTGAGTTCTTGTTTCAACTTTGTTATTTGTTGTTAGGCTTCTCATTTATTTAAATGAAAGTTTATAACATAATAACTCTAGTTGTTCTAAGAAATTTGGGTAAAGGTTCCCTGATGATCTGCATTAGCAACAGTGAAATGCGCATAGGATCCAGCTAAACCCCTCAATAATCAATTTCAATATATTTTTAATAAAAAATATTTTACTTAATAAGTAAAATAATAATTTGGGATTATTAGTGCGTTTAAAAAAAATTTTAAACTTAAATTTTAACAATTCCCATAAAAACACTAATTGTAAACTATTTCTGTTCCCTAAGCTCTAGAAAATATTATGAGCCTTTTAATAGCAGCCAGTTGTTTTGAACAACGGGGAGACAAGCCTAAATTTTTTGGTATTGTATTGACGTGACGTCGACGTTGACAACTGGGATAAGGATGAATATAAATTGTGAATCGTAAGTTTTATTTCTATATCATGCAACAGACACTTATTTTATTGTTGTTTTCAATACGAGCTTGCGCTCGTTTTTTGTCGACATCGTGGGTCAGGCCGTTAGAACCCTTCGTGCATCAATGAAACGCAAAATATGCTGAAAGATCGTCATTGAGCATGAGTTTCCGGCAAGAGAATCCAGGACTGTCGACTTAGCAACGTTTTCAAGAAATCTGCTTTTCGCAGAGCACAACTTGGAGAATTTTGCGTAGTGACTCGGGCCTGCATTCATATGAACGAAATTCAACATAAAGGAACATAAAGTTCAGTTTTCAATTATTTTCAGGCCCCATTAGCAAACACTCATCATTGTCTATGGTTGTTTCCCTTCAGCTCCTGGAGGCAAATTACGACATTCGATATAAAAAAAATGTATATACCGTGGAATCTCCATTAACGGCCACTTCCTATAAGCGGACGCCACTTTTAGATGGACACTTTTTGCAGGTCCCGGTAGCGCTCCATTTAAATGTTTAGTTTTCTCTTGACCGGACAGTCCCCTTGTACGGACACATTTCAATTGTCCCTTCAGTGTCCGCTCAAGAGAGATTATATATTTTTTATTGTGTTTGTATGGAAATTTCGATCGATATTAATCGTAATTTATTATCGTAATTTGCCTCCATGATCTGAAGGTAAACAACCATAGACAATGATGAAGTGGTCGCTTAATGAGGCACGGAAGCAATTGAAAACTGACCTTTATGTTCCTCGAAAATCATCTTCTGCATGAATGGGTACGTCAGCAAACAAAATTGTCGAACTAAGAACGATATCAGTCCACTTGCATAGGCAAAGAAAGGTCATTCTGTTGGGGGTGCTTTGCACCCTCAAGAACTGCTTTCGTCCCTTCCACCACAGAATTATTAAAAATCTCCAGTAATTATATATTTTAATGTTACTCATGAAAATCACCATTGGCTCCCCCAAAGGTCCAAATGAGATCGAAGAGCGCCCATTGCATTCCAAAAAAGTCTTTGTTTGCTGTGAATTTTAGGCTGGTGGCGTCATCGGTTCATATTTCTTTGACAACGATGTTCGCCAGGGAAGTCAGCTTCAACGCTGAATGCCATAAGATCGGTGATTACTAACTTCTTTTGGCCATAATTGGATTATGTATATGAACAACAACGACATGGGGTTTCACGCAACTGCGCCACTTCGGACATTCAGCGCGAGTGATTTGAGGCCTTGCTCATCTTAGCTGGAAGTGATGTGAACTGAATATTTTGAATGCGTGCGATGATACTCGTATCTCACACGTTCTTTGTGTACGTACACTAGGGCGGGTCGATTTATATGGAGGCAAAAAAATCGCTCAAATTACAAGGAAAATCGTATTCTAGGGATCAAAATAAGAAACTTTGCCGAAGGAACCATACCTCTAAAATGTATTTTTATCCGAAAGGTCAAATTTTCTTGAAGGGTAAAATTTTGAAAAATCTCACTTTGACCCATTTAGAGTTCCCCAATCGAAAAAAATTAAACCATTCTAAATTAAATTAAATTTGAGAAGGTCAATCTTACTGATAAAAATTTCAAGATTGAAATAATAAGATTTTTGCAATTTAAATTCAAGAATTTTGTTCTCAAATTTAGATCGTAATTTTTCTCTTAGTGTACTTCTCAATAACATTTTGACAGTTTTTCTATAAACGTACGCAGTTTCTTTTAGCTTTTCCCCAAAAATTTTTTGGCCGAAATCTATTGGCGAGTTTCTTAAGCAGAATTGTAATGCCTGTAGACAGACGTTGCTTAAATGCTTTACGTACTTTTGTTTTATTTAAATTTTAAATAAAGTGAAGCGCTTAATGAAAGACTCTGTATTTAAGGTTTCACCAACCGGCTATTTTTGGTTAAAAAATTTTTAATTTTTATTTATTTTATCTTTTTTAATACGAGTATATTTCAAAGATTTCAAAGATTTACGGCGGTTAAAGTGTCCATGCATGAAACTCTAAAATTGAATATCGAATTGAAGAATTAAAAAAATAAAAATTTTCTAATAGGGAAAAGTTCTATTTTTCAATATAACACTCATAGAGCTTTAATTTTTTTTAAACAAACTCTATATTTACCTCTTAAAATCACTTAAACTTTTAACTTGTTTGCTTTAAATTTTGTTCGTGCCGTCGCTAATTCGCTATTGATTTTTTCCCGCTAAAAATTTACAATCACAATTATATCATATCACTTTCTTAACAAATTTTCTTTTACATACACATTTTATTTAATAATTAATTTGTCCGCTAAATTTCAAAAAGCAGAAAGAAGCGTCTAAAAAACGTCAAATTTTTAACGTGTTTTGTCAATCAATCGTTTTTTGTGACACACCGCGTCATACACAAATAGACACAGAACGAATGTCTATATCAAAATTTTTATATCTCATTTACCAAAAACACACACTCTTTTGCTGGCAAAGACCAAAAGAAAAAAACTCTCCAACTGTCCCACAAGACTTTAAATTTTTAATTTTTGTTTCTACTGTTTTGTTGCTGATCGCCACTTGTACCACGATAATGACAGCGACTGAGACTATCTTTGTCAAAAAAAATACTCGTAATGTTGAAGTGTTTTTCAAAAGACACGAAATTAAAGTAGTTGTTATCTGTTTTAGAAATACACTACATACTTAACAATTTGCTTTTCTTAACGATACTAAATTTAATAAATATCTAAAAATAAATATCTATTGAGTACATTAAAAATTTCTCTTGATTTGCAATATACGAGGATCATAAGTTCAATACCTGCCACATGGTTTATGCTTCAGTTATTCTCATATAAAGAGTGAAAGAGCACATGAGGTAAATGGTTCAAAAATATTTAAGAGCATACACCCGGTTGAGGCCGGAAGCCTGAGGACATAAGAATAAGGTGCGCCCAGTTAAATGTAAATAGAACCAATATTTAAGGAACACAGAAAGACACTTAACTAAAGCTGACTTCCCGAACATATCAATACAAAGTTTGTATACATTTCAAATGCGATATTTATATATAATGTGTAGATACAAAAGTTGCTAAACATAGCTTCTTATTTACTCTAATACTTGTCGACGACTTTTTGAAATGTTGCGCATTGTCAAATTTTTGTACAGCGGCACTTGACGTTTTGGAATCCAGTCTGGCCAGTTTTAAAGCAAATGTTAATTAATGCTACCAACTTCAGGAGATACTAGTCCTAATGTAACATCAGAGCGCCCTCCTTCGTTGTGTAGCAGAATCATCGGAAAAGTAAAATAACCAATTAAATAGATTCAGTTTCAACAAAATTTAATACGCCTCATTTAACACCAGAGGCGCTGCAACACTGCATTATTAAAAAACGTGCAAACAGCAGAGTTGTAGAAGAATGAAGCTTTCTTCTGTGTCTTCTCTATCACTATCCCTTTCCTAAAGAAGTTAACACCTAGTAATAGTAGTAGACATTCATTGCCTGACTGTTACTTCTCTTAAAAAAAAATATTAACATCAAGCTAATGAGGAAATAGATGAATTGGCTAAGGGAGCCAATTTGAATCCTCTTATGGTGCCTAGTTTCTTATATGGCTTCAACTGGCCGCAGGTTAATTCACTAGCAAAGAATTGGTACTCACTCTACTACATTAGTTGCTCAGCTTTTGAGAAAATGCAACCCTGATCTAATGAAGTTTATCGAAATTTTCAAAAGGTAGACTTTCATACTACTGTCGCTGGAAGCCTAGCAGCTGATCTGGATCTAGGATTCATGATTGATAACGTGGCGATATCATTCATCGACCGAACGACGATGGTAGAATTTGTACTAAGGATGCTGGTGAACTAACAGCTGATTTGCTTTTGAAGCTAATGAAACAATGTGGCGGCATCATTTATGGAAGACTTCATGCTACGGACACCGGTAGCCCAGCAACTGACCTGTCTCTGCAGTTAATGAATGGTAACCTGGCGGGACCATTCATAAACGAAATACGATGGTAAACTTCGTACTACGGACACCGGAGGCCCAATAGCTGATCTGCCTCTAGGGTTAATTATTAATAACGTGGCGGCATCATTCGTCAACCGAAAGTCGATGGTATACTTTGTACTAAAGCCGCTGGTGACCCTACAACTGGGGTCTAATCGTCGCTTTCAATACGTGCTGATTCTATCACGTTTTTCAGTTTGATATTAAGGTGTTTTTCGAAGTAGAAAAACACCAACCACGATAAGTAGCAATGTCTTTATATGTATAAAAGCTTTCAAAATATAATTGAGAATTGCTAAATATCTAAACATAACAAGCAAAAAGCTTTAACAAACGTCAACAAAATATTTCTTTCTAATCAATCCAATGCTTGAATCAGTTAATTTTAATTGAGTGTTATTTTAAAAATTAAATAAAAAGTTAATTAAAAGAAAGAAATTTAAGACAATTAATCAAATTATTCAATCAATTAAAGACTTAAATAAATTTAGATATACATATGTATATAATTATTACATTATAAACCTTCAAGGCCATGCGAATTCTTAATTTTTCATAACGAGTCTCTTTAGTTATCAATATTCCCAATAAAAATTTCAATGTAAATGTCTTATATTATTTTACCTTGTAGGTCAATTTTAGCCTGATTAAAAGAGTAGATCGGCAAAAATATTCGTGTTGTTCATTGACAACACCACACTAATTGATTCACACTAAAATATTATTACCATCCAATCGAAGATATACTTGTCTTAGCAAACGAATAAATTCACTTTCGTTAACTTTATGGCGGCTTATAAAATATGAAGCAATTTTAATCACACGAGTAGGCACAAATATAAAAGTGTAGTGTACATTGAACATTAGGGGCATTCACTATGCGGGATAGTAACGAAACATATTAATTGCTTTGAATTTTGAAAATAAACTGACTAATAAAAAAATTTATATTTTGAAATTAATAAATAAACACATATTTTTCTATATGCAATACATTTCTAAGACTAATCATATGCTTTTTAGCGATTTTACTGATTTATATAACACTTGTGCTTGACTTAAAATATAACTTTAATAATAATTAAAAAAATAGATATTTTAGAGGAAAATATAAATAAATCCAAAAACCAGACCAAAAAAACTTTTTCCGCACGCCCCCTATTGTTCCTACGCATACATACATACATACATATTCTATATGTGTTTATACGCACACAGCAAAAAATTATTTCGTACCCCCCACTTGTTTTCGGATAATACAAAATTGACTAACAAGGTATCATTTTCCATCAAGACAAGATATTTTTATCGACAATCGATTTTTATTTATTTATTAATTTGTTTATAAAATTTACTGTGAGTTATAAACCGTTTTAAAACACATACATACACACACACACACACACACACACACACACATACATATGCATAATAAAATATCACCTTTTTGATAAGGTGCCATAAATTGATTTAAAACAAAAAAAAATTTTAGATCAAAAAATATTATTTTTCGATAACTTAAACTGCAATTGATATGCCATAAATGATAGAGAATTATGTTACGAAAATATTAAAATAAGTAACTACGAGTAGTTTTAAAATTCGGAAGTTCACTTTTAGAAAATAATATTTGAAAGTATGCAAACAGTTTTATAATTTAACTAAACTTCTTTAAAAAAAAATAACTTTACATAAAATGTATGCTTTGTTAAAAAAAGGTGCTTATAGGAATCCTATATATATTTATTTTATAAAAATATTCAAATGTTTTTAAAAATTACCATTTTTAAAAAATTTAGCTTTTAAAAAAAATTTTGTTTTAAAATAAGCACTTTTCTGAAAAAGTACCTTTTTAAAATAAGTACCTTTTTAAAAAAGTACTTTTTAAAAAAGTACCTTATTAAAAAAGATATAATTAATGCCTTTAAAAAAAGCTCCTTTCGAAAAAAGGAAATGTTTTGAAGGCGGTTTCCACAAATAAATATATTTTTAAAGAAAATATCTTTTTATATTTTGAAAGTACTTTTATTAAAAACTAAAATTTTCCAAAAAGTATCTTTCCAAGAAGTAGGTACCTTTTTCGAAAGGTACTTCTCAAAAAAAGCAACTTTCAGAAAAATTATTTATGAAAAAATTAAGGTACTTTTTTATACGAAATGTGTGCTGTGGCACAGCGAACTTTTCTATATAAAAAATTTAAAAAAATTAAAGATATGTAACCTTCTCCCAAAAGAAAAGGGACATAGTGTGTGAAAAAGAAGTTTTAAGTTTTAAAAAATAAAATTTTAATGTTTTTCTCAATTTTATCGAATTTGACACGCACCCGTTTTTCGACACACTAGGTCCCTTTGTCGGAGAAGGTCACATATACTACGTTTGCTTAAAGCTTAGCGTAAATGTAAGGCACCAATTGCCAAACAATTTCTTTTAAAAACTATATTTTCAACAAAAAGAGAACCTTCTCAAAAAAGTATCTTTGAAAAAAATTACTTTTCCCAAAAAGTACCTTTTTTATGATTTAAAAAAAAAAACATTTTTTATTGTTAGAAAAAGTACCATTTTAAAAGAGTAATAAATCTTAAAAAGGATGAAATTTAAATTTTAATTTAAATTTTGTTAAGTGAAATTTAGAAAAAGTACTTTTTCAGAAAATTAACTCTCCAAAAAATACCTATTCAAGTAATACCCTAAAAAAAAAGTATATTTTCTAAAAAGTACCTATTCAATAAAGTACCTTTTCAAACTTAACATTAAAAAAAAACGCCATTTTAAGAGGATTAATAAAATAAGTATTTTTTATAAGTGAAATTTAGAAAAAGTTCTTTTTCAGAAAATTATCTCTCCAAAAAGTACCTATTCAAAAAAGTACCTTTCGGAAAAGTTCCATCTAAAAATGGAATTTATAAAAAGTACCTATCAAAAAAGTACCTTTTCAAAAAAGTACCTGTCAAAAAATTTCATTTTCAAAAAAGTACCTTTTCCAAATTTACATTTAGAAAAAATGCCATTTTAAGAGTATTTATTACAGTGGAACTCAGAAAAAGAAGTTTTTCAGAAAATTACTTTCCCAAAAAGGTTCCTATTAAAAGAAGTACCTTTTCGAAAAAGTTCTATTTAAAAATGGAATTTCAAAAAAGTACCTTTCAAACAAGTACTACTTTTTCAAAAACGTGTCTATCAAAAAAAGTAAATTTTCAAAAAAGTACCTTTTCAAAACTTACATTTAGAAAAAAATTCCATTTTTAAGAGGATTAATAAGTCCTTAAAAGCGGAATTTAGAAAAAGTACTTTTTCAGAAAATTACCTCCCCAAAAAAGTACCTATTCGAAAAAGTTATATTTAAATTAAAATGGAAATTAAAAAAGTACCTTTCCGGAAAAGTACCTATTCAAAAAAGTACATTTTCAAAAAAGTATCTTTAAAATAAGTACATTTAAAAAAAGTAACTTTTCAAAAGAGTAACTTTTCAAAAAAGTACCTATTAAAAAAAGTAATTGTGTATTAATAAGTCTTTAAAAGTGGAATTTAGAAAAAGTACTTTTTCAGAAAATTAAACCTCATCAAAAAAGTTATATTTAAAAATGGAATTTAAACAAAGTGCCTTTTCAAAAAAGTACCTATTCGACAAACTAACTTCTCAAAAAAGTACCCAATCAAAAAAGTATCTTTTCAAAACTTACATTTAGAGAAAATGCCATTTGAAGAGAATTAAAAAGTAGAATTTAGAAAAAGTACTTTTTCAGAAAATTACCTCTCCAAAAAAGTACCTATTCAAAAAAGTTTCTTTCGAAAAAGTTCAATTTAAAAATGGAATTTAAAAAAAGTACCTTTCAAAGAAAGCTTAATTGCTTGCTGTCACACGCGGCAAAAATGTGAGCTTTCTCGTGGAAATGCCCATATGTTATAGAAAATACTCTTGAGAATTATATTTATAAAATAATCCTTAAAATGTCTAAAAAAAATTTGATTAGCCCTTCCTAATGTCCTTCTTCTTTTTTTGTTGATGCAAACGCTCCCAACATTGAACTGTTCAGTCATGGCATTGACAAGATGAATGAATTGTACTTAAGATTAGTTAGTTCAAGGTTAATTTAAAAGATATTAAACATTTCAACTTCGAGTACAACTAATCTTTTTTTTTAGTTATGTGGGACCTTGACTGGACAATACGAATACATTCTTTCTAATCGTATTGGATTCTATTATCAATTTTTGACAACTAAAAAAAAAAGAAAGCAGTAAAAATTTAAAGAAAACTATATAAACAAATTGTTAAACAACAAGTGTTTGAAGATGTTTACTATTAGAACTGGTTGGTGTTGGGAGTTTATGGAAGTTCTTTTGGCACTTTTATGACGCAGCACTACACTTGATGTGTTTATTGATTAGTACGAGGTATTTAGTTTGAAATTGCTGCGTTTCAAAGATAATACATACTCGTACATAATTTTATTGTGGCTTGTCTTGTGACAATATTTTCAAAACACGGTCATAAAATCAGACCTTTTGTCAGCGATGCCAACTTTTCATAGCCCCAAAACGCGCTAGAACACGCTAAGTTACAGCATTGTCAACTATTTATAGCCAAAACGCGCTGTTTTCCTACGCGCTAAATTAAATTTTAATGAAAGTCGAAATTAATTTATTTTTCTACTTACTCTATGAAAGTTTTGCAATATTTCTTCTTCGAAATTGTATCCTAAATAACTAAAATCATTTAATAAAGAATCAACATCACATTCCAAATAATCGGAATTATTATTTATTTTAATTAAGCGACTTCAAAAAAAAGGAGGAGTTTAACAATTCGTCTCTATTTATTTTTTAGGTGTGTTACTTCATAACTCGGTACATTTTAGACCGATTGTAATTATTTTTTTTGTTGTCTGAGAGGTTATAGTTTCCCATTGGTCCCATTGTAGAAAAAGTGGGCGGGGATACGCCCACCATTTTTTTATATATTTTTATAATATTCTACTTATTTGATTGCTGCGAAATCTATAAAATACTTTTGGTTAAAAAAATGGGCAGAGTTACGCCCATTAAAATTTATAATAATATTTCACGCGGTTCTACTTAACCGATTTTTACGAAATTTACCACACAAATCGAGCTCTAATCTAATAGACACAATCTTTTAATTAAAAAATGGGCGGAGTCACGCCCATTAAAATTTAATATTTTATTTTACGTGGTTCTACTTTACCGATTTTTACAAAACTTAACGCTTAAAACTTAAGCGCTGAAAAACACACAATCCTGCATTTAAAAAAATGAGCCGAGGCACGACCATTAAAATTTAATTTTATATATCACGTAATTCTTCTTATCTTCTTCTATCAGATCTTTGCATTGAAGTGGGTTTTTTTTTGGCAAAAAGAATTATTTTATTTGTCAAATCGTCGGTTGTTTATTGGTTTGCTGCAGACATAATATATTATGAATATACAATGCCGCAAACCAATAACCAACGTACGAAATAGTTTTCGATTCAAATGCTGTTTATACTTCAGCTCGAATAGATGATGATTAAGTTATGTAATTTTTTTTTGTCATTATATGAATACATATACATATGTGACGCGTAAAATAGAAAGGGACCTAAGGGTAAAAACCGGTTTTGTTCAGGAGAGCCATTTTAAAGATTTAAATACGTGTATCTTTGGTGTGCCATCACTGAGCGTGTTGGTATTGGTCTCATTTGAAAGCGACACATCTCATGACGTCAGGAACGTGTTGGTCAACCTTGAAAACGCGCGTAGGTCGTCCCTACCTCATGTTGGTTTTTACTGTTTAATACCTAGCGCGCTGTTTCCATGACTTTGATATCAATTTTGCTGGCGTTTTTTCGAATCCAGGTTTATTTTCTGAAATTATTAATTGTGAACTATAATAAATACTCATTTATAATTCTTTTAAATCGTGAATATCACTCTGTTAGTACGAAAATTTTTTCACATAACCTTAGAATCGTCGACTTCAATTTCATAAAACGCTCATATCTCTGGTAGGGAACACTTTTGGGGCATGGGATCAGTCTCATTCGATGCTCAGATGTTGTCCACATCAAAAAGAAAAAAAGTGAAACTTGATTTTTTTACCCTTAGGTCCCTTTCTCTATGCGCTGTCACATACAAATGTATTTAGTTGTGAAATTTCAAAATATTTGCAATTTACAGTATTAAAATATGTTTTTAATTTTAACCACATTCAAGAGAATTTTATATGCGACAGCTAAACCATTGACCAATTAAAAAATTTTATCAGAGTTTTGGATACTAGACAATTGCAAAATTTATACAAAATAAAGTAAAAAAATATTGAATGGAAATGATGATATTGACTTCATTCAAAACGCGCTAGCCTAGAGTGTTTAATAAAAAAGCGCTAAGACGAAGAAAATCGCGTTTAGCATAGTTAAAACACGCTAAATCTAGCGCGAAACGCGCTGAATGGGCATCACTGCCTTTTGTACAGTGACATATAAAAGGGTTCACATATTCGATACATATTGTGTTTACACACGCACACTTACACTCACACCCGTCAGTGTGTGCATATCCGCACTGCTTAATTTTATATCTGCAAGTTACGCTTATATATTTTTAAAAAATTTCCCCACTTTTGATAAAAAAAAAATAAGGAATAGAAATACCACGTTGACCGACCACCATCACCACATTCATTTCAAAATAATTCTCCGCCTCAATTAAAGAAAAAAAAAAAAAGAATTCTGTTTAATTTTTTTTATCAGTTGGTGAAAAGAAGCTGTATTGTTTTGTGTTGTTTTACAAAATTAATTTTAAATTAAAAACCATTAAAATTGATTGCTTATCACACCAGCAACTCACCAATTCCATATACACCAACAACAAACATCAGCATCTAGCGAGAAGGTATTTATTTGAAATATATACATAGTTGGATTGTGGCGACACACATTTCAAATACTGTGTGTGTTTTTTTATTAAAACTTATTATTTTATTATTATGTATTTTTTTTATATTTTCAATGCCACCATTATACAACTTTAAAATTATACAGCTTATGTATGTATGTATACATTTCTGTATTTGTAGATAAAATTATAGCTCTTCTGCGCAGAAAACGCTGATAATTTTTTGTTGAGAACTGAATATCATGTGGACTGTTGCCTTCCGCCATAACTTACTTCTTCTTGGTGCAGCTGAAACATGTTTATTACTCGTACTTTCCCGCTCATAGAAATTATTTTAGTATGAGAATAATATTATGTGCACAAGCAATTGGCAAATAGAAAATAAATGCATTTTTTCGATATAAATTTCCATCAAAACGCCTGCGAAACTGAATTTTTTCCTTCGAAAATCAGCTTAACAGTTAATAATTATAATAATAATTATAAACCCAGATACATACATATGTACCCCTCAATTATAAAAGTGGTTTAAGTTGTATGTAAAGATAAAAATAAATTTTTACAACAACAAACGAGCAGAAATAAAAAAATATCTACGTTTTTGATATGTTCGAATTTTCGAACAAAATTTCGAATTTTCGAACTTAAGCAAAAATATCATTTTTAATATATTTTCATACAAAATTAATTTTTTTGCAAAAAAAGCAAGATAATAGTGAAGCTTAGGATAGAAAAAATTTAACAGCATAATTACTGCAGCAATAATTGAACTTAAAATTTACTTTTTAACATCGAAATCTGCAAACTAATTTTAAATTTCAAATAGAAATAAAGAGAAAAATAAATTTTTATAACAACAAACGAGCAGAAATAAAAAAATATCTACGTTTTTGGTATGTTCGAATTTTCGAACATAATTTCGAATATTCGAACTTAAGCAAAAATATCATTTTTAATATTTTTTCATATAAAATTAATTTTTTTGCACAAGAAGCAACATAATAATGAAGCTTAGGATAGAAAAAATTTAAAAACATAATTACTGCAGCAATAGTTGGATGAAAAATTTATTTTTTAACATCGAAATCTGCAAACTAATTTATAAATTTCAAATAGAAGTAAATATAAAAATATTTTTTTTAACAACAGAGCAGCATGACTAAAAATGTTTACGTTTTCTGGTATATTCGAATTTTTGAACATATTGTAAAATTTTCCAAGTTAAGCAAAAATATCATTTTAAATATATATATAAATTTTTAATTTTTGCACACATAATTATGAAGCTTAAGATAAAAAAAACTAACAATACAAATAATAACAATAGCAATAATTGGACTTAAAATTTAGTTTGTAACATCGAAATCTGTAACTTAGTTATAAATTTCAAATAGAAATAAATATAAAAGTAATTTTATATATACATTTTGACACAATTTTGAGCATAAATTAAAAATATTTATGTTTTTGGTATGTTCGAATTTTCGAACATATTTTCGAATTTTCGAAGTTAGTTAAAAATTTAATTTTTACTGTATTTTTGCTTAAAATTTAATTTTTCAGCACAATAACTCTTATAATAATGAAGCTTTGGTTAGAAAGAAATTAAAATAATTTCTTTAGCAATATATTTAAAACTTCGATTTTAATAAAACTAGATTCTGGTGCAATTTCCTTCATTGAACTTTATTTTCTACTCATAAAGTCTGATCAAACGTATTTGAACGTTGGTATTCTATTTCGAAATATGCTATAAACAGATATGTAACTACATAAAAGTAATTAATGAAATTGTCAAATCATGCTGTGTAATAATAATGCAAGAATATAAGTAACAATATAATTATGAAATTCAAATCTTTATGTTTTTACAAGACGATATGTATCATTATCGTCCCATAACCGCCAAAAAATCTTAAGCGATATAAACTTCGAACTCAATTTTTTTTACGTAAAGCGATTTTCTTCAAAAAAAAAACGAAGTTCAGAAAATATGAGGCTTAAGCTATTTTTAAAAAAATGTCTCATGCTTTTACTAATCTACTTTCGTATTTACAAAGCAGTGTGACTAAAAACTAAAGCGAAGGTTTTGGAATTTTTAAATATAAAAATTTAAAAAAAAAATATGCGTAATATTTTTTAAGGAAACTGCAAAAACTTTCTACTAAAAGAATCTGTTGCTTTAAAAATTTTAAATTGTTGATGCTTCCTTAATAAAAAAAAGTCCTTAAAATTGTCCATCAAATATAAAAATATGATCACAATTCGCTTCAATCAATTGCGTCACTGAGCCAATTAATGTTTGCCATTGCCCGAACTTTAATAACAAAAGTAATTGAAAGTGCAACTTTTGTAATCAAATTAAGGGTCGTAAAATTCGAATTCAAATTAGTTATCAAGAGAAATTTTCTAAATATTTAAAGTTTAGGTTTTGAGGAAAAATTTTGAAATATTCAAATTCTTCTACATTTAAGATTTCGATATAAATATTTATTTAAAATTAAACTATTTTTCCGAGCTTTAGGTCAGTTCTTAAATTCTTGTATTTATTATTACAATATTTCGTTAACCTTCGGTTAACTTCTTCAGGATATAGTATTCTGTTTTATATTTTTCTGCTTTTTCTTTTTCCTTTTTTTCTTTTCAAATTATGTAAATTATTATTATGAAAAGAAAAAAAAAAAAGGAAAAAGAAAAAGCAGAAAAATATAAAACAGAATACTATATCCTGAAGAAGTTAACCGAAGGTTAACGAAATATTGTAATAATAAATACAAGAATTTAAGAACTGACCTAAAGCTCGGAAAAATAGTTTAATTTCACATAAAAAAAGGTCGAAAAATTAGATAAAAATATTTGATAATATTTATTTAATTTAAGTGACAATATGCCAAATCATAAATTTCTTGAATTTATTTAACTTACTTACATTGATATAATTTTCTCGGTATGAGCTTTAACCTCATCATACGCTGGCGCCTGGTGTTGATGAGCTAAAGAGTGTTGCTTCAATTTGGTGACACATGAAGAAGAATTTTTTTTTAAAGAAGTTTGCGTTTTTCCCCCTAAAATACGGGTCAATTAAAAGAACCCTTTTTCAATTTGGACAAACCAAAATCATTTCTATTTGCTCTGCACGTTAAACAACAGGTTTGAAAACTTTTTCCATTTAAAACTTGGTATGTGAATGTATGTGTGTGTGTGTGTGTTTTGTTCTCACTTAAAAAAGAACATTCACCTTGAAATTGTTTTCTTAGCCGGGCTTTTGAGGTAAAAAAAAGGCACTTTATTACATTTCGATTTTCTTCTTAAAGAACTTCACAATTCAATTTAAAGCACTACGAACCGTTTTGTTTAGTTAAATAATTTTTTCTAATAGTTTAGTTATGTGGGGTGCGTTTTTTTAGTTTGTTAAAAGTTTTGCTATTATAATTTTTTTCAGCTATTTGCTCTGGTGGTATAACGTCTAGCATGAATAGCTGTTTTTGTTAAAACTCTGCAGACGCGACTGACGAGACATTTCCTTGGCGGGCGGCCTTAGCAAAAACAGTCTGTTCTTCTGGAAAAGCACCAAAGAATTGTTGTAAAGTGTTGTTTGTTATAATTTCTATTGCCTTAAAGTATACAACCAGGTGGAAACCACCAGCAACAATAATTGCAACAACAACACCAACAACAACACCATTAGCAACTAGCAGCACTAGGCTCAGCAAAAAGGAAAAAAGAACAACAACTTCAAACACAAAATGAATAGATTCTAAAGCGAACTAACCACAATTATCAAATGGGGGATGTGTGTGTGTGTGTGTGTGTGTGTGGAGTGCAGGATTACGCGGAATAAGGACAATGATTTTTAGCCATTAAAGCACACGTTTTTTGTTTATCCACTAAACTTAACTGACTTACTGACTTTTTGACTCTTATTACAATTTTATGATAGTTTAAGCATGTTCTTTTTTTTTTTGCTTAATAATATTCATTTATGTGTATGTTTGTATAAGTTTTTAAATTTAATTTTGCTGACCTGGCTTAGAACGTTGGCGTTATGGAAATTAAGTCACGCAATCACCGTGTTAGGGTCACACCACCACCGCCACCTTCACTTTACTCACTCACACACAACAAAAGATTTTGGCCTGAAAAGCTTTTCCTTTATTTTTCACTTCATCTTGGAAACACATTAAACTGTTGCTTGATTAGAATAAATGTTTGAAAAAGGACTAAAAGTTTTTGATTTTTTAGTTTATTTTTTTTAAATCGAAACCGCCACGATACGTTAATTCTTGTTGCTGGATATCTCGTCTGTACTTTAATCAATTCTAATTGTGTACGAGTAAGATCTTGTTGTTTTTTTTTTTTTTTTGTTTCTCTTATTTAATGAATGAACAGAATACTTAGATACTTTGAATTGTTTTCCAGCATTGCACTGTGGGCCCTACAGGAAAATATTTAGTAATAATTAAAAGAATAGAAGATAAATTGGCAATAAATAAACTGCATAAAAAGCAGTAAACAGTGTGCTGAGGGCTAAGCTTTCTTAACTTTTGACCAAATTAAAAGAAAAATATTCTGGCAGAGGAGATAAAAAGTAATATTTATATAGGGAATGCAATCAACAGTCTTAGGGGGAATAAATATCCATGTGTTGCTGGAATTGCAGCAGAACTATTGAAATCCAACCCGCTTACGAGTGCTCGCATCCCAATTACTCGGAACATTTTGGAAAAACCAAAATTCGCTTAGTGAAATGATTGAGGTCATTATCATAAGTATGGACGACCTCGCAGACCCCAATAACCGGCGCGGTATTATTCTGGTCTTTAGGGAAGGGATAGTGATAGAGAAGACAGTTGGTGATTAGCTCAAATACTTTCCGGAAAGATGTCCGATAAGTTCACAACATCTTTGAAGCAGAAAGAAGCTTGATTCCGACCTCATAAGTCATCTGTTGATCACATAAACGACCTAAATGTCATCGTGCAAAAGTGTGTGGAGTGGGCGTTCACCACTGTATTTTTGTTTCATAGACTTTAAGAAAGCCTTTGACAAACTGAACCCTCACAAACTCATAAGCCTTATTTAAAGTCTATACTATTCATGCAGAATCAAAAATGGGAAATTGTTGAGTAGAACGGTGGCACATGGAATAGGTGTCTGTCAGGGGTATGTATGTCTTGTCATCTTTCTCGAAAGTACTCGATAATTACAGGGGGATAGTGTAGGGACTGCAAGGCCACCTGAACGATTTTCATAACGCAGACGATCAATGAAAACTCTCCATATCAATCAAACGTCACGGGAATAATTTATGTAATTGGCACAAACAAAATAGATAACGTTGGCCACAAACGGAGGATCAAATGAGGACATTGATAATCGTTCACGAAATTCTGGTTAGACATTTGGTCTTCTAACTGATGCCAAAAAGTGCCACAAATAAGGGCTCGAATTGTCATATCCGTGATCGTATCGACAATCTTATGAAAGATAATTAGGTGTTATGCCGAGTACACATCTGACATTTATTGTGTTGTCAGTCTCAAAATGTGTGCAACGCCGTTCTTATTATGTTTTTTATATGGAAAATGTCACTCAGTGAGAAATATCGGAAATGACAAACATTGACACTATTTCGCACTATTGCGATGTCATAAAATGCCATGGTGTGTACCCGGCATTGCGTCAATCGTATTCACAATAGTTCTTATGTTCCACATTACTTTGAATAGTACATTTAATTCACAATAGTTTAGAAGTGTCAAAATAATTAAAAAATGTAATTGGAAAAGGGATTATTATTTTATTTAAGCTCGAGTGGTAGCCCAGAAGATGAAAAAATAATACTCAATAATAGAAGCAATCCATTGGCACTGTCGAATAGAACGTAAGATTTAAGAAAATACATTTTGCAACATTTATCAATTAACGCTTCATTGCGGCTTTCTAAAGCGAACAACGAAGAGAATTTTTTATGTGTCCTGAATGAACTAAATTTAAAACAATGGGATTCCAAAACTGCATGGCTGTAGCTTTTAGGGAGAATATATTTGGGGCCAAATTTTGGTGTTCATCCATGTTCTCTACCAAATACCTCTATCTATCTATACATTGGATTCAATGTATTATAATTAGTCCTAGAAACATAATTATGCTATCAGCAATGCTATATCAGTAAAATTGTACTTTATTTTATTTATTTATTTTTTTTTTGGAATATATACTAACATTCTCAAGTACTCGTATTGAATTTTGTTCCTAAAAATCATTTACAAAAGGTGGGAAAATTTAAGGTTAGGTAGTAAATTGGCTTAAAACACATTTTATTTTTTGACAAATTAACTTTTATTGATACCAATTTAAAATAGAAAAAATATGGGAATTAATAATGGAATTTGATGTCGGGTAAATGTCCACCTCTAGCACGTCGGCAGACGTCCGCTCTTTTCACAAAATTTTTAACCACATTTATCTCGTCAATGCAGCGCCAAATTCCATCTTTCAGAGCGTCAGTTGTTTGTGGTTTGTTCAGGTAAACCCGGTCTTTCAAACTAAAATTCACAAGTTTCACAATTAAAATTCTTCGTTCCATGGTTAAAATTTCCCAACTTTTTACTAAATAAATGTCAAAGGATGACAGCTCTATTCTTGACATTTTATCATTTGACAGCCAATATACTTCCTAACCTAAAAATTTGCCCAACTCTTTGTGATCATGTATGTCATAATCTCAAATTTTATTTATTTAATTATTATTTATTTTATTTATAATATTTAAAGACATAATACAATTATGAAATTAAATTTTAATAAGGTACTAACGACAGAGATTTTCGACCAAATTTTATTTAGTATACTACGTTCATAATTCGAAAAATTTATTTTTACGTGAGGAGTTGCACGTTCACGGATGTAACGGTTTGGAGGCCCATGATTTTATCGGGTTGAGTTGAAGTCACATGTTTTACAAATGCAGTCTTTAAAATAACTTAATAAAAAAAAATTTGGTGAGCAAATCAATTTTACATATTGCTTGCTAGTTCTTCTTCTCAAACATTCGCCTAGTCGAAACTTTTGCCTTTTTTGTTGCTCTAATTATTTTATGCTCAGCTCCACTGTGCCCTGTTTCACAATACTGAGTATATAATATAATTTGTTTTTAGTTTTGTGATTTTTTTTTATATGTATAAAAACCAAAAAAATATATTTATATACATATATATTATTTTATAGCTTAATCATCATCCGTTTCAATATTTGCTCTTTTTCTTGTTCTCTCTTTTATCATCCATGAAAAATTTTCAAATGTACAATTACAAAAAAACGTACAATAGTTTGAATTTATACATTTGTATATTTTTTAGACACCAAAACGACGCGATGTCTTATCATCTTAAAGTATAGAAACTTTGAAATTGTAAAATTTTATCAAACTCTGTAGCAAATATTGAAAACATTTATCCCTCAGTTGAAACAAGAAAAATTTATAAAGCGAAATTAAATTCTTTTAGTAGGGATTAATTTCCTAAATGGATTTTTAGCAATAACATATTATATTGTTATCGTGGTTGACATATTTTTACTTGGACTACGATCTTTTTGGAATAGATTAAGGAACACTTCAACAGATTTTCTTTAATCTATGCCGAAAATACGCCAACCTGGATAAGTTCCAATATCCTGCCGACAAATTTTAGTGTCACATTAGTTCTCTTAATTACCGTAAAACATACCAGCCTGGATTATTTGAAAAAAAAATAACTTATACAAATCATAAGCCTCATAAAAGTCATGTAAATAGAGGGACAGGTGTAATGGCAGGCTAGAAAAACCCTGGGCTTTATCTTAAATCTAAAGTAGTTTTAAACCAAACCCTGTGCTATAAATTTATAGCAAAGAGTGGCAAAAAATCTAATATTCAAAACCCTTTGAAATTTCCCCATCATTACGAAACTGATTTAGCTATTGTGAATCGTTGTTTACTGGAATTTCCCAATCCTTACAAAACTGATTTAGTTATTGTGAATTGTTGATTTACTGGAATTTCCCAATCATTACAAAACTTATTTAGTTATTGTGAATAGTTTTTTTTACTGAAATGTCCCAATAATTACAAAACTGATTTAGTTATTGTGAATTGCTGTTATTTGCTTACTTACTGTGAGTGTGGAAGCCATTTGGTGAATTTTGCGTCTACATACATAACCGTATGTTTTTCTTCAGTACCGTTTACCACACTCTGAATTCTTAAAATAATTGTTTATAACTTTTGGACTTCGACCAAGTTTTCCGGCAATAGCCGCGCTATTAATTTTTCATACAAATAATATATACGCTTTTTTTCTATCATTTAACATTGAATTCTTTTTTTTCAACAGATTTGTCTGCAACAGAACAGCTGATTCGCAACAGAGGATAACACTGCTGAAAGTCGTGTTAAGTACCCATTTGGAAATTTCGTCAATATAACAACAGAGTAAGTACCCTATTGCCAAAAAAAAACTTTAATACATATTTCCTAGTTAACAGCCTTATTTATAAAAATTATTAAGGCTTTACAAAGGGTTTATAAAACAAATTCGTATACAAAATTTTTCTATTAAGCCTTTATAAACCCTTAATAGTTTTTATAAAAAAGGCTGTAAAATTTTATGTGATTGTAACGAAGTGTATTTTACACACAAAGTCCCCAAAACTTGTGTTTTTTCATAACCCTCTTATTTTGAGGTTGAAAATGATTTTGTAAACATGAAAAAATTAACCAATCCACACAGAAAATATTTTTCTCCTATAAGAACTTTCATTAAAAAATACAAATAATCAATTAAAAATTTCATTGCGACAATTAAAGTTTTGTGTAGAAATTTACTTGATTAAAAGTTTAATTAATAATGTGAGTCAATTGATGTTAATTAATTTATTTTAATTGATTGGAGAACTATTTTTTCTGCTTAGTAGGCCTAAAATCTGCAGTGTATCTTTTTAAAATAAAATGTTCGCTCTTATACAATTTTGTCGAAGGAGTATGGGGAAATAGACGATGCTTCAGATTAGAGCAGATTAGTATTTCGAAGCATACGAAACGTTTTCAGTGCTGGGATTCGCAGAGCTAAATTAATCATTTTTTATAGAAAACAGCTACACAATACGAATTATTATTCAAATATAAATTGTTCAAATCCCTCAATATGATTATTTGTAGCTTGCAATACACTTGCAACACCTGTCCCTGAAATATCCATGAATTTGTTTTAATCTTGTTTCTAGTTTATGTATATGAAAATTATTACAGATTTTTTTACGTCGTTCCGCTCTTTCGAAAATTAAATTTACAAATTGAATATTTTTTTATTCACTGGCACTATTACGGCCCATAGAAGTAAGTGCACACAGATAGAGCCACTTCCTTTAATATTTTTTATAACTCGCATAATACGAATTGTATTCAAGAAATATTTTATTTTAATTCATATTCATATTCATTTCTTCTAATTTTTAAATTACGTTGTTATATTTGTTGATTGTTTGTTTGTTTGTGTGTTTTGTATATATATTTTTTTATTGTTTTAATATTTATTTATACTTGAGTTTTCATATTTAAGATATAAAAATTTAAACAAGCAAGTACATCGAGCATATGGATCTCTCCCTGTGTGTACTCTCGTATGTGCAACTAGGCGTTTTATTCATAATTAGACCATGATAATTTGATTATTTATCTGCATGCTTGTTTTTATTTTACTACTGCATTAAAAAAAAATGTATATTTTATATTTAGTACTCGATGTAAATTTATATGTGTATGTATGTGGATATGAAGTTGTTTTCCTTTAACTTCTGTACGAGTATCTATTCAAGTTTAAGTGGGTCAACAGCAATCGTATCGCATCCCATATATTTACATATACGTACATATGTATGTACATATGTACTATTATAGTATGAGTGGCTTAGTTTAGAAATTGTGCTAAATTTTTACGACTATCAGGCTGCATAGAATAATAATGGCTGCCGCCAATTTACGCTTCAAATGCTTGGCAACACATTGCAAGTGCGTATGTGCAATATAAATTAATAAATTCAATAAAAATGTTAAGATAACAAAAAGAGAGAGAGAACGAGATTAACCACCTTTGTGATCGGTTTAAAATATGTTTTTGTTGTTTTGTTTGTTTGAGTGAAAAGGGTGCAATGGCTCGATTATGGATGGCAACCCAACTTCAGTTGCATTGTCAACTGTTAACGCCAGCATGTTTACAAAGAACTTTTACATAATAAATACCAATGTAAATTTCAGTTGCATGGGCAACTGGCCACTTTCTCCCATTAGTAAAGTTCTAGCAGAATTTCTAGATGCAAATACTTAGAACATGGATATACGATATACCGCAAGAACAGACAAACATCTCTGCTTAACATTTTTGCAATTTTCTTTGAATATTTCGTGTAATATCCAGCAATGGACGTATTTTCCCCCAATTCCTTGCAATAATATTTCATTTGGCTTTTTATCTGTTGAATTACTCCTAAAAGCTAACCCCCATATGCAAAAAAAATTAACGTGTGCTTGAGGTGTACGTTAAACCAAAATTTCCATACAAAAACCGGTTTTACACCTGAAGCACACATTAATTTTTTTGACTTCACTTATAAAGGGTGTTCTTTATAGTTGTATAAAACTTTAAGTTGGCAAAACTTTTTTAATTGGCGTGCATTTTGTCAGCTGTCAAGTGATTTATGTTTAGTTTGGTTTGGCATTTCAACGTGAATAGACTAATGTCTGAACAACACTTCAAAAATGTGCTAATTTATTTTGAAAATCATGGTTCTGGTAGAAATTCGTATCGCGCCCACTACGTCCATTTTAACGTCAACATAATCTACCATCAGAACAATAGAGGAAGACTACTGACTTCTTCGCTCATCAATTGAACAACAACAACAACAACAAGACAAAACAATATGTAACACAAATCGTGTCACAATTGATTTGTTGAAGGAAACGTTCAGTAACCGTATAGTTTCACGTTTCGGGCCCTTGATTTAGCCCCAAGATCGTGCAATTTAATGCGGCTTGACTATTTTCTTGGGGGTTATGTGAAGTCGCTAGTCTACGCCGATTGACACTATCGCCTAGCTATTGCCGATATACGGCCACAAAGGTTCGAAAAAGTCATCGAAAATTGGACCTCCAGATTAGACTATGTCCGTCACCACCCGTGGCTGTTGTATGCCAGAAGTCATATTTAGTTATAATGTCAGAAGATTATCTTACAAATAAAGTAAATTTCATATCAATTTAAAAAATTAGTCTTTGTTCTATTCCATTTCTCTAAAAAAAACACCTTATATATATTATTTTCAACAATTCACTCCTTCAAATGAAAGTGACAAATTCCCATAGAAAAATCATTCACGATAGAGGAAAGGAATATCTTTCGAAGTTGCCATATGTTCACGTAGGAAAAATGTTGGATAGCGATTTTGTGAACAGGGAACAAATTACGAAGGAAGTTTTAGTCAAGGTAAGACTGGATTCACATACGGAAATTTTACTTGAGTAACTTTTGAGCTTATAGAGGAGAGAGGAGAAGAAAAAAGTAAATCTCTAGTCTTACTTACTCCAAGAGTCCTTTTCAAATATTTATTTTTTATACGCCTTTTTTACGTTAAAACCTGCGTAGAATTACTCAAATTTGATTGCAATTTTTATTTTAACAACTCCAAAAGTCTATGTCAAATCTAGTTTTTTGTCTTGGTTCATTTATTTTTTTAGACAGTATCTCAAAAAGCTGAAAATTTATAAATTTTCGATTATCTTGAGGTTAATATTAACGTGCAGTTCTGAAACTGTGTTACCAGAAAATTTGGATGACATCTTATATATGAATATAGCACACATTTTTTGTCGTACAATTTAAATTATCTCATTGTCCACCAATATTGGTGTAATATATATATGGCTTAAAAGGTATTTTTGTGTCGAAATGCCCAATATAATTATTTTTTTTTCAACATTTTTAAGTTAGAGTGATAAAATAAGGATTTTAAATTTATTTGAAAAAAAAATTAACTTTCTATATCGTTTTTGTTTTGTACTTGCTCGCCTTGATCTGATATTTAGGAAACTATACTTAAAATTTATGAATGTTTTGTCCTTTGTTACTCACTGATAATGTTAAAAATAACAACAGGTTTTAAAATTGTTTAAAACCAAAAATGTGGTTTTCAGAAAAAATCCGAACTAAAAACCGGGTTCCGAACTCGATAAAAAGTTGGCTATATTTGATGCTGGTAGTCCGTTTAGTGGTTTGAAAATCCATACCAAATATAAAAAACCCGGTTCCAAACCGTATAAGAAATAGGCTATGTTTAAAACTATGTTAATGTAGCTTTGCGCGTGAAAGCGTAGCGTAGGATAGGATATACATACATACATGTCAAGTGGTTAAATTTAGACCACCAGGTGATACTAGTAATAAATCCATTAAAAATTACTACTAAAATATTCTAAAGAAGTTGCTAGGTTTTTTAAATTTATGTTCATATGTTTTAAAAATTTATTTTAGTATTTGTTTCATAGAAACATTTGACTTTTTGCAAAATAAAAGCCATGCCCTACACAGAAAAATTGTTTACATGTATAAAAGTTATTTTCTTTAAATAAATTCTGCTAAAACAATATTGAAAAATAAAACTCTAAAATGGCAACAATGATCTGCCAAGCAGATACAAATATACTATTGTGATTAATTCAAAATAATAAAATTCACAATAGCATTATTCCCTCAAGAAATGCATATTCAATACCAAATGCAAATTCGAAGGACCAGTTTTTTTTGCGTTACAATAAAAAATCAATCGAACGTTGACCATAATAGGCATAATTTTTTAGATTAAAGGTAATTTATTGGTTTATAGCTGTGTTCATTGAATTGTTCTCAATTGCGCGTATTTATGTATATATTGTAAAAAAATTAAGCATTGCTATTTTCAATTAAAATTTATATTTATAATAAATTAAATTTTATTTCATAAATATTTGTAACAACATTTGCGAAAATATTTGTACACATAAATCCATTTAACCAACAGACAATTTAAATCCCTAAAAGCAATTCATTCTTACTTGTGTGTCTAATGCCATTTATAAAAATAAATAATCTTGAGATTCGTTTATATTTTATTTCCTTCTTTATGGCTAAACCCCAAAATTACCTTTTCGTCCATAAACATTTCAATTTTCTATTGCCTTATTTAGTTTTTCAAACTCGCCGAGCAGGCAGAGAAGGTCTGAAGGTGTAGGGAAGGAAAAAGCAGAGGGATATAAAATACAAATATTACATTAAAATCAGATGCCACAGTAAATTAAAGAGATGTGTGCTGCCAGATTTGTTAAATTGGGTAGGGGTAAGGAGGTGGGGATGGGGATGGGGAGCTATGGATTTTATGCCACAGACATCCACTTGCAAGTATGTAGTAGGTATGATGGTGTGTACGCGAGTTGTGTACAGATTCTATTTATATCAAATAAAATTATAAAAGCAGTTGTACAATTGTAGTGCAGGGGGACGCCCACAACCCCTGCGATGTGCTTATAAAGAGCAAGTGTGCGTGTGTGTGTGTTGCATGATGCTCTCTTTTTTTTTTTTTGGAGTGAATGTAACTTTTTTTTCTACATAAACAAGCCTGAATTTAGCTAAAGATGTTTTCCACTTTTTATTGTATTTTTATACACAATTCGACGTGCATACAAACGTAACGAAAAGAGTGCCGTGACTGGCGGGCAACACTTACAAATGCATACACGAAGAGTTGTAATCTTTACATTCTTATCTCTCCCCAATTATCTGCTAAGAAAACACACACATACGCGCAGATATGAATAAAACTCTGGTTATTTGTTTAACAAAGTTTGCCACTCTATTTGAGTTTCGAATTGTTATTGTTGTTGTTGTTGTGTGAGAACTTGCTCAAGCATGCGCTTTGCTCCCAAGGGGGCGGAGCTTTGAGTGCTTTTGTTAAAATGGATACATTTTTCATTTAATGCCGTTTGCGGCGAATTCGCTAAAAATTGTTCGCTCACTTTTAGTTTTACTTGCCGCTTCATTAAGCTGGTCGTCCGTCATTGCTGCATGTCCGTCTGTCTGTCTGCTGGCTGTTGTAATTGTTTGCAGATTTTCGGCGCTTAATCAATTGCTGGGAAATGTTGTACTTGTTGTAAAGAAACCACGACGATATTTGCCCATTTTTTTCCTGCTGTTCTCGTTCGTTTGTTCTACTGTATAAAAATAATCAACTAATGAAGTGTGTTAAGAGGGCAAACGGCCGATACCTACGCTATGCAGAGCAAAAAAAAAAGCTTAAATTTTATTAAAAAAAAAAAAACAAAAAGGAAAATAAAAAAATACGAGGAGAGTGTCTGACGACGATTAACCACGAAGTTGGAAAAGTGTTCAAGTCTAAAGACTTTTAAGAGGAATGCAAATAAATACAAGAAGCAGCAGCAGAAGAAGAAAAAACTACAAGGCCGTCGCCAGCAAAAAAGTCCTTGAATTTCGTTAAATTGTTTGTTTCAAAGTCTCTAAATAATTGCATTAGTTTATGGCAGAAAACACTTATCAAAGTGCGTGCTGAATTTTGAAATTTCCATAACGAGTGCGAAAATCTCCGGCGGCTTTAACAAAACAAAAAATCAATATTTATTCGCTAATCATACCATATTTTCATTTGTCATGCATGTGCATGCTTATCGTTTAATATTTTGCAAGTGAGCAAAAGAAAATCTTGCGGGTGGCCACTGTAGATGTATAATTGAAAGAAAAAGAATGATGTATATGAGTAGATACTTTTGTATCTGTTTTTATGTGAGCGTGTGTGTTTGAATGTGTGCAAATGTGCGTGTGTGTGCTTAAAGGGGCGTGGCATTAAATGTCATCTTTAAACTTTGCACCAGTTGTTTGGTGGTCATTCTATTATCATTTTTTCCTGGACGTTATATATACATATTGTGCTGTTGTTGTTGTTGGTGTTGTTGTTGGTATTGTCGCTGTTGCTGTTGTTGTCTAGTCTGTAAAGTGGACAAGAAATAATGAATACTTTCGGCTCAGAGTTCGTGTTCAACTTACTGCAAGATAATAATAAATGTATTTAATTTTGGCCATTAAAACAAATCATATATTTTTGCCACAAATGCTAACAATTTACTGCGTTGGACTTTTATTAAAAATAAATATTGCGAACCTCGTTGTGATATACATATTTTTTTTAACAAAACTTGCAAATCCAGTATCCATTAGAAAATCTTTGAACGTGTCAAAATATGACATTTTATATAACAGAATATTTCATGTATCACGCACGCATATTTTATTTAAATTAAAACATTGATTACACACTGTGCAACAACTTTTTTCAAAATTACGGGGTTTTGATAATAAATTCTGGTAGAAGAGATGAAAAACTCATGATTGCCCATTTTTATTCTTAAAAATACCCTTGGGGGGCATTTTAGCCATTTCAGCATTTTCACTGCTAGACTTAGCATATTCATTCGAAGAAAGCATTAAAATAGTTAAAAAAAAATGTTAAAAGCATTTATATAAATTTATAATCTAGCATTGTAATTTTTTTCAGTAGATCATTTTAGCGAATTTTTAAACCGATTCATTATTCACCATTTTAAGGCAACACTGCTTGTGGGAAAAAAAAAAAAAAAACAAATCCCACATGGGAATTTGTAAGAATAGAAACGGGAAATTTTGAGTTTGTCGGGTTATTGCTGTTTGTGTTAAGTTTTGAGCCTTGGTGTGTTTTATGTTTTATGGCCAGCACTTGTGTATAATATTTCATCTCCGCCCTCCCCCTTTTTAAAGGGCGTTTATTACAATTTGTTGGAATAGACCCAAAAATTAATGTGTTCCACAAAAATATTTGAATCAATATTTTATACAAAGTTCCTGAACATACCCTAGATCGAAAATATACTTTTTTATTGCAATTAAAATTTTATTTTTAAAACTGTAAAATGTTATCGTATGCGACAATTTACGTACAAAAATATGTATATATGCATATTTTAAAAAACCTTCTCCTGAAAATTTTAATTTTTATCGCTTAAGCCTGGTACACTCTGTTCACAATTTCGTGCGAAATATTTGCGAAATAAATTCGCAAAAGCAGTACTCGGTTATTGTTGCGAAAAATACGTAAAATCTATCTGGCAGCATGTTTTTCCATGAAAAATTAATCTGGCATCATTTAAGTTTAGCTGCGAAACAACATGAGCAATGCTTTTTTCGCACGGAATTTTAACAATGTTGCATGCTCTCAAGCAATAAAGCCTGATACTCTGTTCACAATTTCGTGCGAAATGCTGTCAAACTACATATAAAAGTATTTGGTATGAAATATTTGCGAAATAAATTCGCAAGAGTAGTACTCTGTTCTTGGTGTGAAAAACACGGAAAATCATGTTTTTCCATGCAAAATTAATCTGGCATCATTTTAGTTTAGCTGCTTTTTTCGCACGGAATTTTAACAATGTTGCATACTTTCAAGCAATAAAAGCGAGAAATTTATTTAAAAAAACCGCGGGTTGGGCTACATTTAGTACATGTCAAATTTTTCAGGCGAAATAACGAATGGTACTGAACATTTTTCACAACTTCGAACAGACTACCAGCCTTAACGATAAAATCGAAAATAAGGATAGACATGGTTTCATGTACACAGAAAGAAATTTCTGCAATTTGTTTAATTGAAAAAAAAACAAAAACCAACTAAACCCAATTATATTTTTAATTGTTTATTGTAGGAAAATTTCTATCTCTGTGTACCGATTGCTGCTCGAATATCCCAAAGTGGGGAAAATTTAACCCTTCTTAAAATAAAATTTTATTGACGCATTTTTAGATTTAACTGAACTGTAGTGAATTTTAATCAGAAATAATTTCTTAATCGGGCTTAATAAGTTCAGTAATCTCAATTCTTATGGAATGAAATATTTTTACTTATTACTGTGAGTTTCTAAAGAAGAGAAGAAAAATTAAACTAGACTTTATTATCCTCGCACTTCATCAGCACCCATGTCTATCCACTGGCTGCACAGAAAAATATCGGTTTTCCCCCCAGCTGATAAAGTCTAGTTTAATTTTTCTGTTGTACTGTGTTATTACCCTTTACTAACTTTTATTCTTTTAATTAAAAAATTCTCGTTGCTCAGTTCTATTTGAATTTTAGATTTGCAATTTTTCATTTATTATCTTAAAATATTAAAAATTTACATAAAAATCTTACAGAGTTGTACGAGTATGCAAAAATGTATTATATTTATTTAGCATTTAGAATAATAACAAGATTAAAAAAACTAATTATAGTTATAAGGGGCAAAAAGTAAATATTAAAAAATTTTTTGAGCCTACCAGGCTTAGCATAAATAAAATTTCACATGGAAATTTCCGAACGTGTGAACAATTGGTATTAAAAAAACTTCACATGATTCCAAAATATTTAGACAATTTATGAAGAAAATTACTTACAAGGACTTGTCTGTTGGAAAAAGTGGAAATACATATGTAACTTTTTAATTTTATTGGAATTGAAGATACGAAATTAAAATCCATGTGAACGAAAAATTTGATTCGGAAATTTTTACACATGGAACTCATGATAAGACTGTACAACTAACTGAATCATTTATTTATTTATTTATTTATTTATTAATATTGATATTATAGATAAATACAATAACAATATAAGAGGGGTAGAAGCACTAGCTACTAAGGCCATCGGCTAAAACTGAATTAATATTAAGTTTTGTTTCTATTCTGACTGTTTTGACACGCCTGTATTTGATAGAAAAAAAAACATAAATAAATTCGCTAAAGTGCAACTTTGATTCGCACACGAATGTTTCCGTACGGCGATTGTTTCTTTTTGGCGATTTCTTTCCCCGATTCTTGAGAATTTTTTTGATCTTGATGCTTTTTTTAGTTTTTGGCGTTTTTTTTAGCGATTTGTTTGGTTTTTGGGCACTTTTTAGTGCGTTTAGCGTTTTTTTTTTCATTTTGGAACTTTTTTTCGTTTTGGTAATTTTTTCGGTTTTGGCAATTTTTTTTAGTTTTTTTTTGGCAACCTTTATACTTTTGGTGATTTATTTTTTTTTGCATTTTAGCGATTTATTTTAATTTTCGTGATATTTTTTTTCATTTAAGCGCTTTTTTCATTTGGCGAATTTAGTTTCGGCATATTTCTAATTTTACGGCCATGTCACAGAGTTGAATTCCGTTCGGAATCGGAATTCAATCCACCCCATTTTTGTAGGAGATGGCTTCTAAAAAAGAAAACTAAAATACGGAAATTTGTCTGGTATATCCGGACTGCTAGGGTCGCTGGTATGCTGGGGTTTGAGATTTTTTGGTGGATTCAATTCCCTATCCGAACGGAATTGAACTTTGTGACATGGCCGTTAGTTTTAGCGTTTTTGAAAATAAGTTCGACTCTCCAAAATGCAGCAAAAATTATATAGTGAAAATTAAATTAACTGATAGAAAACGTTTTCATTTTGATTTTGTTTGTTAATTGGTGTAGTCTGCATAAAGATACCAAAGTTTTACATGTTCTGTGAAAATTTCAGGTCACTAGCTCTTGCAATTCGATACGACGACATTCACCCTTGGTGTGAAAATTGCACAGTTGCCAGACAATTTTTTTGACCGTAGAAGAAAACCCAAAAATCAAAAAAAAAAAATATAATTGTGTCATTTAAAATTTGTAATTAGTTAATTTTTTGAAGAAAAGTTTAATTGACTCAAAATTACATAGAAAAACAAGCAAACATAAAAATATTAATGTTTAAACATATTGAAAAATTATAAAAAATAATATACACATTGAACTATTAATCGTACGCCGCTGGAAAAGAAAATAATCGGGAATAAATGGAAACGTTTTGAAATATTTGCAGAGAATTTGACATTATCATATAATATCATTTTATTGCATTGTTATTTAAAACATTAAGCTTGTTTTTTATATATATGTAGCTAAGCAGCATAGCTATAACCGATTGTCCTAAGACACGTCTCTTCTTTTTTTTTTAATTGAGAAGGTGTTGATTGGAGAAATATTTTGAAGGACTGACATCTTCTTACATTTAACATATCTATGTATATAATAATTAAGATAATACAGTAGAGTTAGGTTTTAACGAATATCGGGGATATACAAAATTATAGCGCATAGCGTAAAAAAAATTTAGCAAGCTTATAGTGAACTCCGGCTATAACGAACTCTTAAATACTGTGAACAAAACTGCGTGTAAATTTAAACGCCAATAACGAGCAAAAATATTGCAAATTGTCGCCTGGTATCTAGACGCGCTAAGCCTACAACAAATAAAATTTTTAAAATGGTATTCATTTTGACATGTATTAAATAAAAATATTGAAATAAAGATTTTTATTATATTAAGATAAAGTGAATTATTTTGTCAATGTCGTTGTTACTCTCTTTTGAATTGCTGAAATTTTTACCTCCAGTTCGCTATAACAATTTTTACTTTGAAACTCTATTAGAAAAATCCACAGAAAAGGTCTAATATTTTTGTTTATTGACCCTCCTCATGTCCTGGACATTATTTATGCATAAAATCTCAATAACAAGCACTTTGCTTACGAGATGTTTCAAAAAGTCCATTTAAACATAAAATTTTTTCATTTATTTTTCATTATATTATGGCTTCTTTTTTATTATGTTTGTGGTTGTTGGCTGTCGTTGTTGTTTTGATGTTTTTATTTCCATTCTCATGTTCTGCGCTATGTCTTCATTATATGAAAAAGGAAAGAAAAAAAATATTATGACACAATCTGTTTAAAATTTATTTTTATGTTTTTCTGCCACTGCCTTTGATTTGGATTTTGACTGTGTTGTTGCAGGGTTTTCGAGTGAAAAGTTGGCGGGAAATGGTGCACTAAACTTCTTCTTTTTATTACTGTTGCTTCGCTCCAAACTATTTAATAAGTTGCGCAATATTTTAAGAAATATGGTTTCTTACAATAAGTATATCTAAAAGTAAACGGAAAACATGCGTGTTTAAAAAAGAATAAAATGAATTTTTCATGATACACACATAGTATATATAAAAACTTAAACACATAAAACAATTTGGAATTAGTTAATTAAAAAAAAAGATTGACAAATCATGTTAGACGACCTGAATGATGAGACATCATTATTGTACAATATTGTCAACACATTACAAAATATTTCTTTTTGCGCAATATAAAACAAAATATATTTGATTTTATCCAATATATTGTGTCACACATAAAATTTTATTGCGCAATAATTTTTATTGCACAATAATATTATAAATATATGTGTATCTTTAGCAAAATTTTAAAAAATTAAGAATTAGTTAAAAAAAATAAATAAAATGTCATGCTTAGTGACATGAATGATGGGAATTCATCATTCATATAAATCAAAAGATATTTGATTTGATCGAAAATATTGTGACATACATGAATTTTATTGTGCAATAAAAACTATCGCGCAATAATATTGTAAATGTATGAGTATTTTTTAGCAAAATCGTTGATACATTTGAGGGAAAAGGGCTGGATTCACATTAATAATAAGTCGTGTACATCTATTAATTAAATTTGGATTTAAACTAAATAGTTTGACTTTTTGCACAAAGTAAATAAGTATTAACTGTATTAAGAATGCTGTGGATATTTGTTTATTTCATCACTGTTAATGGACCTGGAAATAGAGAAAAAATGTCAGATATTAAAGTCTCCTCTTTATGAGTTGTTACTTTCTTCTACAAATACCTCTAGATCAATTGATCTTATATGGATTGCACTTCACGTGGTTAGCTGTACCTTGTTTAAAAGATATCATTTAGTACTTCATTTTGTTTTCATTCCCATTTACCTGGCAATCAAAAATAAGAAACCCTACTGCATTGTCTTAAAAACGACAACAGCCAGACTTTGATTGTTAAATAAATAAACAATGAATCTTTGTTGCAAGTTAACAAAATAGTTTACCATGCCAAATTGTTGTGCCACAAACATCTTACTAAACAGAGTCTGAAAAGAAAATAAACATGATTCCATGGCACTATTATTATTATTATTTTTTTAATAAAAAAAAAGAAAATTTGCTGAAATTTAAGATTATTCATTGTCACAAGACAAACAGATAAAATTGTAGTCTTATTTAATCGTTAAATGCAGAGCTCAAATTCGTGTTTTTAGCTATTTTTAAATCATTAAATTTTGTTTCGAGGATATTTTTATTGACTTCTTATATTTATTGAACCAATCTCTTCATACCTAGATGTGGTCTTGTATCGATATTGAAATTGTTCTGAAGAAAGAAAAAAGCAGCAACATACATTTTCTTATAGAAAATTTATTAATTTCTATAGAAAATTTATGAATAGCAAAAAAAATTTTCTATAGATAATTTATGAATAACAAAAAAATTTTTTAATTTCTATAGAAAATTTATGAATAACAAAAATTTTTTTTCATAAAAAATCTGTTAATTTTTATAGAAAATTTAGGAATAGCAAAAAAAATTCTATAAAAAATGTATGAATAACAAAGAAATTTTCTATAGAATTTCTACAGCAAATGTATGAATAGCAACAAAAAACTTTCTATAAAAAAATGTATGAATAGGAAAAAAATTTTCTATAGAAAATTTATGAGCAGCAAACAAAAAATTCTATAAAAAATTTATGGATAGCAAAAATTTTTTTATAAAAAATCTGTTAATTTTAATAGAAAATTTAGGAATATCAAAAAAAATGTATATAAAATTTATGAATAGCAAAATAATTTTCTTTAGAAAATTTATTAACTTCTACAGAAAATGTATGAATAGCAAAATTTTAGAAAATTTATTTGGTTCTATAGAAAATTTATGAATAGCAAAAAAAATGTCTAAAAAAATTTATGAATAGCAAAAAAAAATTCTAAAAAAAAAATTTAGGAATAGCAAAAAAAATTCTATAAAAAAATTTATGAATAGCAAAAAAATTTTTATATAAAAAATCTATTATTTTTTATAGAAAATTTAGGAATAGCAAAAAAAAATTTATATAAAATTTATGAATAGCAAAATAGTTTTCTAAAGAAAATTTTTTAATTTCTACAGAAAATGTATGAATAGCAAAAAAAAACTTTCTATAAAAAAATTTATGAATAGCAAAAAAAAATTTCTATAGAAAATTTATTAATTTCTATAGAAAATTTATGAATAGCAAAAAAAATTTCTATAAAAAAAATTTATGAATAGCAAACATATTTTTTATAGAAAATGTATGAATAGCAAAAAAATTTTCTATAGAAAATTTATTAGTTTCTAGCAAAAAAATATTCTATAGAAAATTTATTAATTTCTATAGAAAATGAAAAGCAAACAAATGTCTAAAAAAAATATTTATGAATAGCAAAAAATATTTTATATAAAATTTATGAATAGCAAAATAATTTTCTTTAGAAAATTTATTAATATCTATAGAAAATTTATGAATAGCAAAAAAAATTCTATAAAAAAAATTTATGAATAGCAAACAAATTTTTTATAGAAAATGTATGAATAGCAAAAAAACTTTGTATAAAAAAATGTATGAATAGGAAAAACTTTTCTTTAGAAAATTTATTTAGTTCTATAGAAAATTTATGAAAAGCAAAAAAAATGTCTATAAAAAATTTATGAATATCAAAAAAATTTTCTAAAGAAAATTTATGAATATCAAAAAAAATTTCTATAAAAATAAGTTATGAATAGCAAAAAAATTTTCTATAGAAAATTTATGAATAGCAAAAAAACTTTCTATAATAAAATTTATGAAAAGCAAAAAAGTTTTCTATAGAAAACACACAGGTAATATACATAAATTATTGCACAATAATATTGCAAATGTATAGGTACATTAACAGTAACTGAAGGACCCTTTGAAGGGCAATATAAGTTAAAAGACTTTTGATTTTATACAATATATAGTGCACATATACCAATATAATATACGTATAGGCAGTTTTATTGTACAATATAAATTATTGCACAATAATATTGCAAACGTATACTGAAGCGCAATATAAGTTAAAAGACTTTTGATTTTATACAACATATTGTGCACATATACCAATAAAATATACTTACAGGCAATTTTATTGTACAATATAAATTATTGCACAATAATATTGCAAATTTATAGGTAACTTTGAAGCTTAATTGCTTAAAAAAATTGTTCAATCTTATATTTATATGACAGTGGGACATAAGTTACTATAACTTTTTTTTCTAAACCTTTTCGAAGCATGTGGACCCTAGAAAGTGTAGTTTGCCTATTTAGTCCATCAACCAAATATCTCTGGGAAGAACAGCGTAATTAAAATGACGTCTCTTATCACTCCTTTAAATATCTTTCACAGCTTCAGTGTAACCAAGTATATAAAGTGAAGATAAAAATTGTCACTGATTGAAAAATAAAGCAAATAGAATACACGTTCGTCTCGCACATACATATTCTCTTTCAAAACAACATAATGATTTTTCGTTGAATTTTTTATTATAAATTTTACTACTTGCAATGGGTAGTCTCGGTCGTCCCCTGGTTATTGGCAAAAGTAATTGTCACAAATGGATGCTTCACTTCAATATTATCTGGCAATTTGTCACGTTCGAAAAGTATAAAAATGCAAAAACACCAACACAAACAGAAAGAAAATTAAAAAAAATAAAAATAAAAGCTTCAATGAATTACAAAGAATTGAAATGAACAAAGTTTTATTGGCCATAAGAAGCAGAAGAGATTAAAAAAAAGAAAAAAGTGTAACACCACAGTGTGTATGATGAACTCGTTGTATATTAAATGGCTCTGGTATACGATTTTACCTTTAGACTTTTCAAAATATAAATTATGACATGCACAGCAGACATTGGCCAATGTGGCAGGAAAATAAAAAAAAAACTCCTACAACAACAGCAATAATACTCGTAGCAATAGCAATAATAGAATAAGGAAGCACACGGTAATGACAATCGCTAAGTTTTTATTGCTGCCCACAAGCCATGGGGAAAATAGAAAATAAATATAAAAATGCCAAACAATATGGAACAAGGAATATATTCCTAAATGTAGTTCGTGACACATGAGCACCGAATCGACCCAAAATTAACAAAACTACACTAACTTTTTGTTAACGAAATCTTTTCGCAGCACAGAGTCAGTCAGTCGATTTATGTGCGAACATGCATTCATTCATTCGAAAAAGAGCAGCCAGCATAAGAAAAATACACGTGTCACTTTTTCCTTTATGCGACCAAAAAGAAGAAAAAAAGAAAAAAAAAATAGAAATAATTGTCTTGGCTTAAGACTTAAGAGTTGAATACAACCAGGACGTATATCACCTGAAGATTGTTATCATGTCGCTTGGACGTACACTTGCCAACGAACGTTGTAGTTGTAGTTGTAGTTGTAGTCAGTGTAGTCGTAAAATGTAGAGCTTCTTAATGATAGTTATATTGTCGTAAATTACTACAGCGAAGAAAAAGTGTTTTTTATGTTGAAACTTTTGAGCGTTTGTTCATGTCGTTCTTTAGGTTTGCGTGTTGCAAGACAAAGAAATTATACAGTTTTCCTAGGAATCCTTTTTCGCAGAGTAGGCCAACAAATAGAATTTTGTGTTGAAACTTTTTTTGTTGATATTTAAAAGTTTTCTTGGAGTATTTCAAATTAACTTGATGATTTCTAATGTTAAGAATTCTAGAAATAAATCTTTCGAAAATGTACCTTCATATTTAATTGATTGCTTATAGCCTTCAACACGTTCAATAAACAGCATGTTGTTCCATTCGGCTAGTGTTTGTTAGAACATTTGCAATTGTCTTTGAATTTTGTAGCACAAACATAAGCAAATTAAAACTAAAATGTACATGATTAGTAAAGAAAAAATGGCAAGACTGTTGCAAATTTAGAAATGTTGAAATTGAGCTTTCATTACAAAAAAAAAGACAATGGCAAGACTGTTGCAAATTTAGAAATGTTGAAATTGAGCTTTCATTACAAAAAAAAACTGTAATGCGATGAATCAAAACAATTCACATATTCCATTTGCAATAAAGGCGGAGTATATAAAGCAAAAATCAACAACAACTGACATCACACACAGTGGACCATACACACAGAAGGCTGATGATGAAGGCGAAACAGCTAGTTGTTCCGTTCTACTATGTGTTTGTCAGAATATTTACAATTAACTGTGGTGTTGTTTGTTCATTAATAATGTCCGTAATTTCTACAAGTAGATATCTATTGGCGCCTAGATATCTATCGTGTAAGTTGAATTTTATAAGGCAAACTCTTGGGTAAAAACCATAGGTAAATTACCTGTGTGTAGAAATTACGGGCATAATTATCACATGTAATTTGGCTAACAAAGCGATACAAACTTTAGCCCAACAAAATCACAAATATAGAACTTACAATTGTCTTTGTTATTTGTCCCCTAAAAAATTATCACATTTAATTTAGCTTCCTCAAAATACGAACTCTAGGCTAAATAAATCAAGCAAATATAATGAAATACAATGTTGTAAGCAGCTGTTGTATTGTGTAAATGGTATCGTATTGATGCAAACATATTCAACCCTATCGTGAATATTTTTCCCCCGTAAAAATGTTTTATATTTTTTTAATATTTTTTCTCTCGAAATATCTCCGTTTTCCCTAAAGTTTCCATCGTGAATGATTTCCAAATGAAAAACTCTCATGTTTAGAAAAAAAATATGGCAGCGCCAATTTTTATTGCCGTTGGTTTTTCCCCAAAATTTTGTTTGGGAAAAAACACGATGCAAGTAGTATTCTAGTTGTTTTTATAATAGTTTTTAATTGCTTGATTTTATTGTTAAAAATAAGAATCGCATGAATTTATTTATATACATACATATATGCTGCCAACAATTCTTCATGTTATCAGTTATATTACTTCCGAGCTTTTTAGGGCAATTATGAATAAAATTGCGCGAGAAATTTTTCCTGGGGAACAATTCCAACTAATAGCAAGTAATGGGGAAAACAAAAAATTCTAATTGAAAAAGGGAGAAATTTCTCGCGAAATTTTATTAATCTTTGCCCGGTTTATGTATCTCTCAAATTTCGTCTCTTTTTTCTAATAAGATTTTTCTTCTCCTAATAACATAAATCCGTACGAAATACTATTTATTTTGCTAAATAATAACAATTTATTAAGAAAATTATTAAAATACAATTCACAATAGCATGTTCGACTTGCAACAGCTGTTTATTTTATTCCCTATCAGTTGGCAATGCCAATTTATTGTTCATGGAAATAAAAAAATTATTCGCGAATAGGGTAAATGAATATTTTTCACGGGAACTCTTTCTTTTTTCCCTTGGTTGTGGTGTTCACTTTGTTTTTTGCAGGCGAACTGAATTATTACCTCGCATAACTTCAATATTTTCCTTCGAATAAAGTATTAAAAGTAATAAAAATATATTTTTTGGAAAAAATTAGTACATAAAGTTCACGATTGTTAACAATAGTTCCCTGTAACATTTTTCTTTCATGGATTATGAATTTCTTTGATTCACACACAGTAAATTTTATGGCGCACAGTGGAAACTTTTGTAAAATAAATGGTAATAAATCTGCAACTTCCAAGCTAATAGTTAGATTTATCTATCAGTTTTAGAGGAGGACTTAAGCTCTTTAGAGCCTTCTAGCTTAAGCAGGGGAGGAGTTACAGTGGGCCAAAGTTGAACACCTGGGACTCACAAATGAAACTTGTGAGACTTGTTATTTTTTTAAAAATTATCCGATTTTAGCGGCTTTTTTTGGATAAAGAAATTTTGTTAAATGTCAAAAAAAAAAAGTTGATGTAAAGCATACAGATTTTCATACAAATTTTAATAAAACTCTGCTAGATTTGGCGCAGGTGTAAATGCCCTATTAAGCCAAAACAAATTTTGTTGTCTTGACTTTTTTTTAGTATTTTGTCCATAAGTGTTTAGTTTATTTAAATTTTATATCTAAGAAATCAACATTTTAAAATTTCCCTGAAAAATTATGTTTTTTTAGAAAAAAAAATATCTATATTATTTTAAATTTTGTAAAAAACTTTGTCTAACACATTCCCTCTTTAACCACATAGCGCTAAAGGACATGGTGGTGCACTGCATCTAAAGTATTTAAGAACACAACTTTACAGTTTAAAAATTTCATTGGACCTAATATTTGAGTATTTGTTATTACTAAACTCAAATTTGTTTGAATTAATTCTTCCCGTTTTTTACATTCACTGCGAACTGACAGCGGGAAATTTTTTTCACGTGACATTCACAATAGCATTTTTCCCCTTCGAGGCTAATAAAAATTTTATGGCAACAAAAATTCCACCTCTTATTCATTCACGATAGAGGTGATTAAACAAATGAATGGCTGACTTCCACAATAGAGCAATACAAAGCTTGTATAATGTGCATAGATACAAAGTTGTGAAACATTGTTCTCCTTCTTCACTGGGTATCGAATGTTAAATTTATGTTATGGGCATCGAAAATTTAGTTGATCAACGAATTTTCTATCGAAGAGAATTTAGCGTTCGATGAAGTATAATATGAAAAGTACACAAACACAAATTGTAAGCTATTTTTGTCGATTTTATTCACAATAACAACGTTCTTGGTCGAATGCTCGCCATAATACCAAATGAAAATTCGTTCGATCAGTACTTTCGACAACAGTCGAAGATCCAAAGTGGCTCATAATAAGGGGCGTTGTAACCATGAGTATTAACTTTGACCGATCGGTACCCTGATGATTTATTTCTGGCGTGCCTAACCCTTGTCGACGACCTTTTAAAAAGGTGTGCATAGTCAATATTTCTGTGGCAAAAGAGAAAATTCCTTAAGTCGAGATAAGCTAATTTTGAGTTAATGGCACCCCTGCAATCCTCATATTCGAAAGTACTCCTGAGCAAAATCTCAATTATTTTTTGCGATTTTTTCAGAAAGTTATAGCAATGAATTGCTTCTTATCTTTTTTCGACTTATCATCTGACTAGAACTTTTCAAAATTAGACTATATCTTCTAGCTTGTAGCAAACTCCAAATCACACGTGCTCAGGTTTGCACCTTTTGGGCGGGCCATTTTCAGTTTGATAAGATATTCCATCATTAATAAATGTCTTGACAATCTATTATGAAACGGCACTGACAACTTGGTTTTTTTTTTTGGTTTCTTTTTTGTTTAGCAAAAAAAAATCTGTTAAAGAATTTGTATGTCATATGCATGTGTGTGTGTGTGTGTGAGGACAAAAACAACACGACAGGAAACTAGATAAGAATATAATTTCCAACTAAGAAAAAGCTAGTTCAATGGCTGACTGAATGGACTCACTCAGTAACTCTGGCCACCATACGCCCGCCGCACTCCAAATCTTGCTTCTCCCTAATTATATTTCACCGGATGTTGTTGGTCATTTTTTCCTTGCTGTGTGTGTCGCAGTGTGTGTGTCTGTGTGTGTGTGTGTGTGTGAATCGGGTAGTGTCACGCTTCTTAATGCAAATGTGGCAAATGTGCTTTCTTTCTTCTATACATTTAGTCAGTTAGTCAGTCAAACAGTGAGAATCTAACGAAACAAGTAACCTAAATTGTTCTTTATTAATATTTTTTTTTTATTATTATTATTATTTAACGTTCTTTTTCAATGTTACAGGCAGGTGATTTATCCATTTTCTAAGTAAAATGTAGTAGCGGTTATTCATTTTATTTTTAATTTGCATATGAATGCTCATATAATCTCACATAAAGATACATTTTTACTGCATATTGTAGTATCCATAAAGGGTGGACTGGGTGTGCGTGTACAGTACAATCTACGTAATAGGAACAGACTCTGGTTTTAACCTAAAAAAAACAGAATAAAATATTGCTGCAATTTTATTTCAATAATTCCCAGTAAAAAATATTGGAAGTCATTCTAAAGGAAGTACATTTTCATTGCTTCCAAAAAATCTATATTTTTAATTTGCCGATAGTTAGCAGAAAACCAAGTAGAAGTTTATTTTAGTCATACAAAACCTTGTAATTCCTCTCTAGTTTTAGAAATTACTCACCAGAATTTTTAAAAAATCGATTTTTTTAAAGAAACTTATGAACTAATTTTGGTCTAAAATTTTAACGTTATTTGCTTAAATTTACATTAAATTACTGTTTCGTGCTTAAATTCCTATAAAAAGAAACTAATTGTTAAAATAGGTACCTATTACCCATTTTTCCTAGATGAAAATATTATCATAGAACACAAAAAAGGAAATTTTTCTTAAAATTGCTTCCAATTCGGTGACCAGGCAGCGAAAAAGAGAACTTCTTGCAATGACAACCCCATGTAAAAATCATTAGATCGGATCGAAATTTGCACTACTTCCAGATCGCAAACTCTACATTTTCATGACTTTTTTGGAGTGTCTTTTTTTACTGGGTTCAAAACATCTTTTTTCATGGAGTATGAATTTCTTTGGTTCACACCAATATTGTTATATGTCTCTAAGTCGGCGATGTAATTGTGATGCCAGCCAGCTCAAACGCACCAAATGGGACAGGTTCCAACCCACAATTACAACCCAGGGCCATGAACCAATAATTTTAACCACACGCGGTGCACGGTGGCACTGCACCGCGGTAGTATACTAAAGAATTTTTTCCACTGCACCTACAATATTTAAAAACACAACTTTAAAGTTAAAAAATTATTCATTTGAAACCTAAAATTTGTGTATTTCTTATTATTAAACGTAAGCTTTACTTAAGCTTTCCGTTATTTTCATTCACTACGAACTGATAGGGGGAACATTTTTCAATGTAGATTCACGGTAGCATTTTTCCCTTCGTGGGGAATAAAAATTTCACTGGAACATAAATGTCTCTTGTTATTCATTCACGATAGTGGTGAATAATTCTAAACAGCTGTTTGCTTTGTTTTTAATTTTATTTGAGGTGTGTGTGAGCCAAAAATTTAATATTACGTTAGATTTTTTTTTGTCGTTAGATTTCTTTCTCGTAAAATGTAATGAAAGTTTTTATAATTGTAAAAATGGTCTGCGTGAAGTTTCAGGATGAACTGCCAGCTCCACCGATTCCAACCGATTTTCATTTCATAAGAAAATAAAATTACAAAATGCTTATATGTGTTTGCTTGAGGTACGGCACGTTTTTAAAAATTCTACAATTACACGAGGAAAAATTTTTCTTTAAAATAAAAGCGAAATATGCACTATACCATCTCTATTGTAAATACCAAGCTGGTTTTGCTGGAAAATGTTGGGGACATCTTTTTAAATTTTTATTTGATTGAAATATCGACCCATAGATGCCAAAAAAAGCTTAACCGACACATTTTTTAGATCTCGATTTTTGACGAAAATCGATTATTTACGATCTCATATAATCGGTTTGGCTAAAAAATTAAGTTCGAAAATTATGTCACTTAAGCTTTTTGGCGGTTGTTTAGCGCATGAAAAAATTCCAAAGCAAAAGCCAATAATTTAGCGCTTAATTGCAGTGAATAATTATTGTTTTTTCTTTTAATTTATTTGACATACTTTGTTACCTGATAAAGTCCAAAAATGAAGTGATAACCAAGTTATAGATAGATAAAGCTAATTATTAGTATTTTACTTGTATGGCCATAATCAAACTTCTGAAAGCCATAAAAATTAATTATTTATGCAAATCTAGTATATGTACTCGTATATGATATGATATAGACAAAGACCTTTCGATTTAAACAGTTCAAAACATTAAATACAAAAATTAAAGAGTTGCTAAGGAAAATACACTGACATTTGTCTGGATTATAAAAAGCGAACGGTAGCAATAACTTAAAGCTTCCAAGGTTTTCATCAGTATACATTTTTAATTCCCTCTCCTAAAAAAATAAAGTTTATCCAAAGAAAAAAAAAAACTTAAAATTAAGCGACATTATTTTCGTTCTCGTTTCTCGAAAAAAGTCATTGAAAATCCCCGCATTTATCTACAAGTGAAAAGATCCAAATTTGGCGTGTTCAGCAGAAGTTAGAATTGATTTCTAGCTTTAACTTGCACATGCATGACTGCGTTTAATGATTTTTCTTCACAATTACCCTGCCTGCCTGCAACTGGCTATACATAATATAGCTTGTATGTAAAATGTTTCGTTGAAATCCACATGCACAAATCATCTTATTATTTCACTCCCATATAGATAAACAATGCAATATTTAATATTACAAATTTTTTTTTTTTTTTGCAGTTCGCTTTATGATTTTCACTTTTTAGTGAATGCAAGAACGTGACTTTTAACAAATTTGTGCTCTTTACAGTTTACAGACCCCAGACACTCAATAACAATAATTCTTCTTTCTTTTTAGTGATGATAATAATCGAACTTATTTTATTGGATTTTGTGAATTTTAAATCCGCTCAGATATCAAATTTTTGCATGATCATCGTTTTGGTGCTGTTTTACACACCATAATCAAATAGATCATAATGGACACATAAACAAAAAACATTATCATAGAACTTAAGTTCTAACGTAGGAGTACATATATACATAAATAATTCTTGTGTTTTCCTATTTATTTTATGAATATGTTGCTAACAAATTTATTTGTTATCGTTTGAGTTATTAAAAACAGAGAATTTTGCACATCGGATAACTTTAAAGAGGCTTTCGTTCTTATACTTGTAGCTTATTATTTTATTTTAGTATTATTTTAAGTCTTGCAAAATGCACAGTGGGACCGGTATTGAAATAAGTAGCTATAAATAACAAATTACATACTCTTCATTGTCATTGCAAATATTTAGTATATTCATCAAGAAAGAATTTTTTGACAAAAGTAATTTAAAAAAAAGTACTTTTTGAAAAAAGTACTTTTTAAAATATATATTTCAAAAAAGTACTTTTTGAAAAAGCACATTTTGAAAAAATACATCTTGATAAAGCACTTTTTGAAAAAATATTTTTCGAAAAAATTATCTAAAAAATAAGTTTTCAAAATGTATGTTTTTTAAAAAGTACCTTTTTAAAAAAAGTATCTTTAACAAAATGTGTAAAAAAATTTTTAAAGCAACTTTAAAAAATACCTTTTAATCTGATCATATTAAAAACACCTTTTATCAAGGAACTTTTTAAAAGTACTTTCTTAAGTTCCTTGCAATAAAAACACTTATCAAAAAAATTATCTTTAAGGAAATTATTTTTTGAAATATACCAATTCAGAAATTATATTATGTGAGAACTATTTGTTAAAAAAAGTACCTCAAAACTAACTACCTTCTGCAAAAGTAATTTTCATAAAAAGTAATTAATATAAATAGGATTTTTCGAGGTCCTTAAAATAGGTCTTTGTTTGTGGAATGATTCGTTGTTGGAGTCAAATCTCTTTCCGACGAGCCATTTCTTCAAGTTTGGGAATAAGGAATAGTAACTCGGGGCTAAATCTGAAGAATAGAGCGGATGAGGGAGCATTTCGTAGCCCAATTCGAATTGTTTCGAAAAATTTATTTTATTTTGAAAATAAGTAACTTTTAAAACTATTGCCTTGCAAAGAAAATGCCTATTAGAAAAAGTGCATATGAAAAAGGCTCATTTTGAAGAAAGTACCTTTCAAAAAAGTACTTATTAAAAAAGTACTTTTTAAAAATAAGCAACTATTGAAAAAAATTATTTAAAAAAAGTTGCTTTTTAAAAAAAGTTTCTTTTGAAAAAAAGTTTCTTGTAAAAAAAGTTCCTTTTGAAAAAAAGTTCCTTGTAAAAAAAATTCTTTTTGAAAAAAGTTTCTTTTAAAAAAAAAGTTCCTTGTAAAAAAATTCTTTTTGAAAAAAGTTTCTTTTGAAAAATAGTTCCTTTAAAAAAAATTCCTTTTGAAAAAAATGTTTTTAAAAAAAGTTCCTTGTAAAAAAATTCTCTTTGAAAAAAGTTTCTTTTGAAAAATAGTTCCTTGTAAAAAAAAATCTTTTGAAAACAAGTTCTTCTGAAAAAAACGTACCTTTTGAAAAAAGTATTTTTTTAAGTACCTTTTGAAAAAGAGTTACTTTAAAAGAAAGTACCTTTGAAAAGAGTACCTTTAAAAAAAAGTATTTATTTTAAAGTTGATTTTGAAAAAAAAGTAACTTTTGAAAAAAGTTCCTTTTGAAAAAAAGTATTTTTTAAAAATAGTTGATTTTGGAAAAAATTCCTTTGGAAAAAAGTAACTTTTGAAAAAGTACCAATGTGTAAAAGTACATTTTGAAAAAAAGTATTTTTTCCTTATGAAAAAAAGTATTTTTTAACAAAAAAAAAAGTACCTTTTGAAAAGTACATAAAAAAGTAAATTTTGAAGGTAGTACCTTTTAACAAAATACCCTTTAAAGAACATATATTTTTAATTTTAAATAAGTACAAAAGAAAAGATCGCAAAGAAAGGTGTAAGCATTATTAATTTAAAAAAAAGTACGTTTCCAAAAAAAATACATTTTGAAAATTTGCAAAGAGTTTCTTTTAAAAAATACATTATTTTGGAAAATAATTTCATTTAAAAAATAATAATAAGATTTCGGAAAAATTGTCTCTTTAAAAAAAATCCTCTTTTGAAGGAGTTTCTTTAAAAAAAGGTACCATTTAAGAAATTACCTCTTGAAAAAAGTATTTATTAAAAAAAATTCCTTTTGAAAAAAGTTCCTTTGGAAAAAAGTAACTTTTGAAAAAAGTACAGTTGGAAAAATTTACTTTTTTAAAAAAAGTATTTATTAAAAAAAGTTCCTTCTAAAAAAAAGTTCCTTTGGAAAAGAGTGAGTATCTTAAAGAAGTATTTATTAAAAAAAAGTACCTTTGGAAAAAAGTACCTTTTGAAAAAATTATGTTTTAAATAACGTATATTTTGGAAAAAATTAGCTTTTGAAATTGAATAAATATTGTAAAAAGTACTTTTTGAAAAAAAATACTTCTTGCAAATAGAAAGTTTTGAAAAAAAATACCTTCTGAAAAAAGTACGTTTTGAAAAAAGTGCGTTTTGAAAAAAGTACTTTTTGGAAAAGTACTTAAAAAAGCACATTTCGAAAATATGTAGTATCTTTTAACGAAATGTCTTTTAAGAAACCTATTTTTTAAATAAGTACTCAAAAAAATATCTCAAAGGAAGTTGTAGAACTATGTACGAGTATTTGTTAAAAAAGTACGTTTCAAAAAAATTACGTTTCGAAAAATTTACTTTTCCAATATAGTTTCTTATCAAAAATAGATTATTTTGGAAAATAATTTCATTTAAAAATATAACTTTTTAAAAATGTACCCTTTTGAAAAGTAAATTTTTTGGAAAATTTTTTCTTTTTAAAAAAAATCCTCTTTTGAAGGAGTTTCTTTAAAAAAAAGTAGCATTTAAGAAATTACCTCTTGAAAAAAGTATATATGTATCAGATAAAATTATTATTTGATGAAAGTTTTCTTTGTAAAAATTACCTTTAAAAATAACTCTCAAAAAGTACCTTGAGAATGGGTGTCCTTTGAAAATGCAACTTTTGAAAATGTACTTTTATGTAAAGTAAACCTTTCGAAAAAGTATCGTTATGGAAAAAATACTTTTGAAAAAGTCCCTTTTTGGAAAAAGCTTTTTTTTGGAAAAATTGCTTTTACTATAGTACCTTGTTAGAAAGTTGCTTTTTAAAAATTATTTTTTAAAAATAGAGCTGGAAAAAAAGTACCTTTTTATAAAAATAAATACTTTTTAAAAAGTACCTTTTTGTAAAAAGTGCTTTTAAAAAAGTACCTTTTTGTAAAAAGTGCTTTTAAAAAAGTACCTTTTAAAGAGAAGTTCTAAAAAAATTTAAAGAAACGTTTATTTAAAAAAAAATTTAAGTTCGATTTGTATAAAGTAACATTTAGGAAAATTTGCTTTAAATGAAATCCATAAGCTTAAATAACATTTTTTGAAAGAGGTCGATTAGTCGATTACATACATACGGGTATGTATCTTTCGTTCTAAAGGATTAGAGCAAAAAAAGCGCATTAAAATGTTATATTTACTATAAAAATCTTGGAAAATTGTCTTAGCTCGAGAGAAGCCATTTTGTCAAATGTCCATATGTATATCTACTGCATTTTGTTTTCCGAAACAATCCCACTGTGTATTATGTAATTTGCTAACAAATTAGTTAGTTCTTAGTTTATTTTATTAATTTCTTAGTTAAAAATTTTCACCATTTTGAAAAACATCTTGTCCATTTTTGGAACGTTGACTTAAGTAATGTAAGTGTGTGTGTGTGTGTGTGTGTGTGTGTGTGTGTGTGTGAGTGTGTGTGTGTGTGTGTTGAGCGTTAACATCCAAAATCAAAGTGGCATAAAAATGTGTGTTTAGTACGAATGCGAGTGAGTGAGTATATAATGTTGCAATTAAAATGTTACAGTTACTTACCTTTGCAAAGCGGATTTTTTTTTATTTCATATTTTTCCTATTTTTATTTTTAAATAAAATACAATCTCTAAAGAAGAAGAAGAATGGCATAAAATTGAAATTGAATTTAAGATTTGTTCAAACAGAAAATCAACTAGCGTCAGCATTAAGAAGAAAAAAAAGAACGAAAAAAATATTAAATCAAGTCGGTTAAAAATACGATATTTTTGCATGACAAGTCAAGGGAAAAATTAAACATTTCCATTGTTACTTTGATGATAGACGAGCCAAATAAAATATGTACTCGTATGTTTGTATGTACAGAGTATTGCATGTTTTGTATGTTTTATGATAAAATATGTATTTATATATTTAAAATTAATAAAAAAGGATATAGAGTGAAAAATAAGAAAATTGTGCAAAAAAGTAATCGTTTCTGTTCTGTAAACCGATAGTTTTGAATTCGAACGATTTTATAAACCTAACTCCGACAATTGAAATATATTTTTTATTATATAGATTATTAAATATCATATCCGAGAGAAAATTATTGTGTATAATTTTAAACACGTCAGCAGGAACATTATTCATTTATTTTTGAAAACGAGAAATTTACTCGGATTCGATTTACAGAACAGGGCCGAATATTTTGAAAGGAAAAGAACTTTTGTATTTGTGAAAGTTAAACTATTTTAGAAATGTATGGTATTTTATACCAAACAAAAATATTTTTAAAAAAAAAAACCATTTCAAAAAAAGAAGAGAGCTGTCTTAGGACACCCGGTTATAGCTATGCTGCTTTTAGCTATATAAAACAAACTTAATGTGTTAAATAACAATGCAATTCAAAACGTTTTCTTTTCTAGCGGCCTATGATTAAATGAATGTATTGCTTGTGGCAGGTGGCGTCTGTAAGCCGGCTCACAGCTAATCGGCTGCGTGCTCTGGATTGTGCTCATGTGAAAAAACGAATTAAGCAATCGTTCTCCTTTTTTTTTTTTGTTTTGTTTTACTCACTTCAAAGAACAAAACAAAACAAAATCATACAATTTGTTTCATTTATTTTCGTACTTTGCTTTTAAGCACTAAGAAATCAAAACAAAAATAAATTTATAACTGTAACGTACCTTTTTACAATATATGGTTAAAAGATAACAGAGACTTTAAGGGGAAGTTTTGTATGAAGAAGTTGCAGTTAAAGTTCACATTAAATCTTAACCATACATTGTGAAAAGGGATGTAATAGTGTCGATTATTTTTGATACGAAAATCACGTACTAACTCCTGTATCGCGCCATAAATAGCATAGCTATAATAATGTCATTAATGCGTCTTCCCGGGAGGGGGGTGTTATTATGTAATTCGATTCGAAAAATAAAACCTTTCGTAATGAATTTCCGATTTGAATCAATCTACAACAATCAATCCAATAAAATCTTACACCGCTATTTACAGACGATTGTTAAAGTCAAACCGGGTTTCTCATACAAAATTCTTAGTTTAAGCTAAAATAAGCTTTAACAATCTTTTATGAATATTAAACAAAACTGCGAAATATAATATTTTGGATATATTTTCATAAATCTTAAAAATTTTATTTTCATATCTCAGTGCAGGATATAGAAGTTTCGTCACCACATGACTACCGGCCATACTCTTAAATGCTTTCTAATTACTTTTAGTTAATATTCATTTCATATTTATAGTAATATTACCTAAAGAAAACCATATTTCTATTCTATTTACTTAGCCATTCCTCCACCTTCCCTCCTCGCCCTGCTTCCCCTTAAATCGAAGGAGACATCAACCCAATGAGAATTAAAGTATTGCGCAAGACAACAATATAGTTTATTTTATAGAACAGGACATTGCAAGAGCTCCATATTTGCCGGCAATATTTCATGTCTTAAGAATCCAATGAAGTTTCACATTAAGAACAAACGCAAGCAAATTAAATTCATCTATCCAACCATCTATTCATGCACAAGACATTGGTCACGAACGGAAGTGCTGATAAGACTCGAAATGTTTTATAACGTTGTCGTGTTTAATGTCTTTTTGTCGTGTCTAATGTCAGTTGCAAGAATGAATACTTGACCAAACAATACGTACATATGTATGTACACATGTATGTACTCGTATCTACTGCCACTCTGCCCAACTCCATGGAGTCACACACTACAGCAATATGCATTAGAGCATTCCCAGCCAGCATTTGCGTGAGATAATATTTTGCCGAAATCTATTATATGATTCTCCTCAGATCACTTTTGATGATTTAAAAAAAAAACTGATTTATCACTTGGGTGATTGAAAAAGGATTCACTTATGATTCATCTATATGATAGCATTTTGTAACACAATCGAATCATTTTCCGCAACAGCTTGACGGGAAAAATAAACGAATATAAGCTAATTTTTACGATCATAAATCATACTCCCGTTGTGAGCAAATGATATAGGGTATCATTTGATGATTAAAACTGATTGATCACTTGGGTGAGTGAAAACGGATTCACGTATGATTCACATATATGATCAAATATTGATTTCTTGAAAATACAGGAACAAAATGCAAAGAAACCGCAAAAAAGGTGATTTAATGATTTAATACTACCAGAAAATTACTCACAAAAAGAATCAGCAAATCGTATCATAAATGATTCCTTGCTATGATTCATCTGTAGGGTACCATTTGCTCACAATGGGAGTATCATTTATGATCGTAAAAATGAGGAGTTATTTTTCCCGTCAAGCTGGGATCACCCAAATGCTGGCTGGGTTATTAGAAGGTTAGATTGTATGTGTGTGTGTGTGTGTGTGTCTGTATGTGTGTAGGGGGTATTACGCAACCGAAGAAAATGGAGAAAAGTCAAGAAAGTTAAATATAAAATTAACAAATTATATACAAAATTACATAGAATTTTTTTCCACTTTGTGTTTATCTAATAAGTCAAATCTTAAAGCGTTTGCGTTTTCAAGTAGTTGTGATTAGAAGAGAAAATAAATAAATCGATTTATTTACAGAAATTATTAAAAGAAACAATTAAAAAGAAATTTGTTTGAAGTGTCTGTCTGTCTCATCAACAATATTTCTTTATACTTTTTTTTCTCTCTCTTAAATATTTCTCAAATAGAAAAATTGTAATGATATTTTTTAAAAGATTTTTTTTTGTATTCCTTAACACAACTCAAGTAGTTTATAAACAAGCAGAGTTTTTTTTAATTGTTAAGACTTTAGCAGTCATTTTCAAAAGTATTAAATTTCACAATTAAAAATAAATTGTCATCATAAAAAAATACATGCATTCATAATTGCCGTCCGTTAAGGATGATAAATTTTAAATTTATGTTCAGCTTTGAATCATCAAGACCAAAAAAACAAAAAAAAAGGGGAATGACCATAAAATTGTTGAATAATTTTTTTTTATAGTTTTTAAAATTTAAAACAAAGAAAGGAAACGCGAAGTATTAGTGACAAGAGCACGGACACATGAAAGGAGTCTTCTATTATTTTGTGTATCTTTGCTTTTGTTAAACACATACTCTTTTTAAAGGCAGATGCCAACAGGCCACAAAATTTGTCAAACCGCCGTTTGATGGTTGTTCTTCCAAACTATCTGTCAATTCAAAATCAAGAAAATTCAAAGAAAAATTGCAAACACTAGCAATACAAATGCGACAGGTGAATGCTCAACTTCTAGTTCCGTAAGTTATTAATGGACTTTCAGAAATTCGAATATTATTATGTCGACCTCCCTTCTACTCAAATATCGTAGAGCCTAAAATACCCACCAAAGTTAGCGGATGAAAAAATTACGAAACATTTCAATAGAAATGGAAATAATTTTAAATTTCGAAACGTATCGAACCAGAAAACGCGTTTTAAATTTTCAATATAAAAACAACTTAATGGAAAAAGAAAATTTTATTTTTCTCCCGATAGTTGATTAAGCAAGATATTTGTATGAAATTTGTACACAATGTGAAGAACGATATGAGGATTAATTCCGCAGCATTAACTCAAAAACTCCATTTTTTGAGTTATGACGTTCTTTGAGTAAATGAGCGATATGTATGTATGTATGCAATACTATATGAACTTTAGCCTATATACTTGATATATAAACTATAAATAAATTTTTCGCTCTTTAGTTTTAGCGCGTTTTTCGGACTTTTGGCGATTTTTTTGTTTTGCCGTTTTTTCAGTTTTTTGGGCGATTTTTGTCGATTGTTTTTTAGTTTTTGGCCATTTTTTTAGTCTTACTGCTTTTTTTCGTTTTCGCCATTGTTTCAGTTTCTGGCGATTTTTCGGTTTCTGGCGATTTATTCGGGTTTATGCGATTTTTTTAGTTTTGACGTTTTAACAGTTTTTTTTATCAATTTTTCGGTTTTTTAGTTTTGGTGCTTATTTTCGTTTTCACGACTTTTTCGGTTTTTTGTTATTTTTTTTTTAGTTAGTTTGCGATATAATTTATTTTGCTAATTTTTTTTTTATTTTGCATTTTATTTTATTTATTTTATTTTTAGTGATATTTTTAATTGTTCGCTCTTTAGTTTTAGCACGTTTTTCGAGTTTTTGGCGATTTTTTTTTGTTATGCGGTGTTTTGGGCGAGTTTGTCGATTGTTTTTTAGTTTTTGGTAATTTTTTTACACTTACTTAATTTTTTCGGTTTCTGGCGATTTTTCGGTTTTTTTGGCAATTTTTCGGTTTTTGGCGATTTTTCGGTTTATGGCGATTTTTTTAGTTTTGGCGTTTTTACATTTTTTAAAAATTAATTTTCGGTTGTTTTTTAGTTGGCATTTTTTAGTTTTGGTGCTTATTTTCGTTTTCACGATTTTTTCGGGTGTTGGCGATTTTTTCGGTTTTTGTCGATATTTTTTTTTAGTTATTTTGCGATATAATTTATTTTGTTGATTTTTATTCTTTTTTTTTACATTATACAGATTTATTTTAGTTTTAGTGATATTTTTCATTCGAGCTTTTTCTCTTCTCGGTATTTTTTTTTACCAAAAATAATTTCTTAATCAGGCTTAAGTTCAGTGATGTCAATTCTTATTGAATGAAATATTTTTATTAATTAATGTCAGTTTCTGAAGAAGAGAGAAAACAATTAAACTAGACTTTATTATTTTTTTCTTAATTTGGAATTTTTCATTTTTTTAGTTATGGCGTTTTTTCTTAGCTTTGGTGCTTTTTTCGTTTTGGCGATTTTTTCTGTTTTTGGCGATTTTTTTTAGTTTTTTTGCGACTAATTACTTTTGGTGATTTTCTTTTTTAGCATTTTATTTTATATAATTCATTCTATTTTTGGTGATATTTTTCGTTTAAGCGCCTTTTTAAATTTTGGCGATTTCTCGTTTCGGTATTTTTTTTTTTTAATTTTGGGATTTTTTAGTTTTCGCGTTTTTGAAAATTTCAAGAGCTTGCCTCTGACGGTTTCCAAGATACAACAAGTTGTCACAATTACATTAACTGATAGAATACCCTTTAATTTTGATTTGTTAAAATTTCAGTGCAGTCTGCATAAAAATACAATAACTTTGAAATGTGCAAGTGCCTGTATATTACAGTAGGATTTCAACAGATTTCGTTGCTCGCTTTAGAAGACCGTTTAATTTTTTAAGGTTACATGTACATATTTCTATGGCAATACGGAAAAATTGCTTAAGTCATATTTGACTGTTTTGCAGGAGAGCACTTTTAAGCGTTCAAGTCGATTTTCAGAAATTTATTTCTTTTACATGTAAATTGGAAAATTCTCTGTTAATCCTTATTTTTTTTATACAAACATCGTTCTACACACTGTAAATAATACATTTAAATTGAAATATACCAAAGTATAAGCTAACTTAAGCTGTTATTCCAAATGAGATTAGAAGTCTTAAAAAGAAAAGCCGCAATTCATTTTGCTTTAACTTCTTGAAAAATCGCACAAATTAATTCAGATTTAGATCAGGGATACTTTAAAATATGCAGATTACGGATATACCATTAACCCAAAATTAGCTTATCTCGACTTAAGCACTTTTTCCTTTTCGGCACAGATTTGTTGTTGTAGCGGCCAAAGTTTTACATATTCTGTGAAAATTTCAGAGCGGGTTCTTGAGAAGACAGTCAAACCGATAGATGCATCGCGATGGACGGACGAACGGACGGACATCGTAGGGAAAACAATAGGGTTGCTTTTCACCTTTGGTGTACGGAACCCTAAAAAGCAAGGAAATCGCCGTATAACTTTTCCTCAGAGTAATTCTTTTCTTTTGGATAACCTTTTTATATTTCGCTCATTTACTACAACAACGTCATAAGTTAAAAAAACCAGTTTCTCAAAAAACGAGTTTGAAGTTTTCAAGTCACACACGACTTAATGGAGAGAAAACAGTGCCTACTAAATACCTCATAAAATATAACAAAATTAATAAGAAATCTCTATGGCTTTTTTTTCAATAAGGAAATCTTATTAATTTCATAGGGAAAACCTTTTTGAAAAAATCAAGAAGAAATCTTGTAGTTTTTATGAGGTTATCTTATTGATTTTTTCAATAAAAAATAAAAAAAATTGCGTCTTTATTCTCTGTACTTATGTATTTTCATTTAAATCTATACCATATATATATGTATGTAGTATACTGTAGATGTTATTTATTAATACATACATACACATTATGTTATTTCTTAAGTATTGAACCAGGAAACTTCTACCTGATAGACAAGCACTTTACCCAATATGCTAACAAGCAGCCTGAATAACCATTGAAATAATTGTACAAACATGCTTATACAAAAATGAAAAAGATCATGAAAAAAATTGTCTGTATGTCTATATATATAAAAACGAAATAACAAGACACCTCATAAAATCAAGAAGATTTCCTTATTAAAAAAATCAATAAGATGCTTTACACATGCTCATATAGGAACCTACTAAAATCAAGAAGAAAACCTTTTTAAAAAAATTAATAAGGCAACCTAATAAAATCAATAAGAAATTCCTATAGTTTACAATTTATCAGAAAACCTAATAGAATCAAGAAGTTTTTCTCTATAGATTGTTTTTTTGGTGCCAAAAATAACGAAAATTTAGTAAAAAAAATTGTGAACAATAAGATTTCTTCTTGATTTTATGTGGTTTTCTTCTTGATAAAATTAATAAGATTTACCACATAAAAACAATAAGGAATCTCTATGAAAAAATCTTCGCTTCTTTCTGCCTAAAAACGTTTCATAGAGAAAATCTTATTGATTCTGTGAGGCAGTTTTTTCTCTGTGCACAATCAACAGTTTGATGGCCGTTTAATTGGCCGAAATCGTGATGTCAATTGGCCCCCAAGAAGCTGCGATTTGATACAGTTGGACTATTTTTTGTGGAGGCGCCGTTAGAGACAAGTGTTATGCCGACAAGCCAGAGACAATTGAGCATTTGAAGGCCAACATGCCATTGCCGAGATATGATCCCGTACACTTAAGAAAGTGCTCGAAAATTGGTCCGATCGAATGGGGCACCTTGTTGCCAGCTGCTACAGACATATGAATGAAATTATATTCCATCTCTAACCGGAACAATTGTACTTAACAAGAAGAAAATAAATTTGGCAAAATTTAAAATCATTTTTGTTTTATTGCATTTTTAAATTTAAAGTTTTAAATGGAAAAAGAAAATTTTATTTTTCTCTAACAAGATATTTGTATGACATTTTTATGCGCGTGAAGATAAATTTTAAAATTTATAACCCTAGACACAGATCGTCCTGTTTAACAGAGCTCTGTTAACAAAAAAAACAGACCTCTGTTAAATAATAATAATTAGTTTTTTTCCCACAAAAAGGACTTGATACCCAATTTTTTAAGCAAAATGAACCAGAAAATTTAAACCAAGATCCGTCTCTATGCCTTCTTTATATCTCAAAAAAGATAAGAAATGGGGAAAAAAGAATATTGGAGAAGACTCCTGGACGCCTCTAGATCAATGTCCAATAGTCGAAAGTCATAACAGTCTGGTTTTGTAAAAATTACAACACAATTTCAAAAAAAAAATTTAAATTTGAAAAATTATTTATGTCATTTTTTTCAAAAACGGTAGGAGATGGGGAAAAAAAGAATATTAGAGGAGACTCCAATTTTTTCCCAATATAAGGATTAATTCTGCATTATTAACTTAAAAATTCCATTTATTGAATTATGATGTTCTTTGAGTAAAGGAGCGATTTGATCTACCCAGCCATTTCACCTTGACATTACATTATTTTCTTCCTATATACTAAATATATCCATAGTATCCTACAACTTGTCCCTTTCTTCCTTAACTGGTCTTATTGTGTTCTTCCAATTAAAATAAATAGACATCTTACATATGTGTTCACTCATATTATCTTTTTCGACAGAGCTTGCTGCTAAATACGATTAAATTTTGGTTTTATTGTAACAAATAATAATATTCTTGTAACTATTAATGAATTTGTCCACAGCAAATCTTTCACAAATGTAATGAAGTGTGCAAGAAACAGATCCTTTTTAGAGAGATATAGCTGAAGGATGTAAAGCAATTATTTTCTTCCTAAGAGGGCGAAGCGTGTGTGTTCTGAAGCCAGAGAGCGTGTGTGTGCATGATTTTATTAGTATGACTTTGCGGTTTAAAGGAACTATAGAAGATAAGCGAGACAAGGCTAAGAGGAAGGTGTGTCCATGAACTATTTTTTTCCTTTTTGAGGAAAAATTGTGTAATTGGCCGTAAAATTTTTCCAAAAGCATATGTCGTCATTGAGCAATATTTATTGTCAGCGTCAGTCAGCAAACATCATTCATAAAAGTTGTTACAACTTTCGGAATACATATACACAAAAAAAAAAAAAAAAAAAGAAAGAGAGCAAATCTAATGCGTTATTAACACACGATTTGTGTCTGTTAGATTGCGATTAGTTTCTTTATTTGTGTGAAATAATATTTGTAAAGTGGTTGGCAATCATAAATCATAATTTGTGTGTGTGTGTGTGTGTGTTATAATGCTCGCCTCGTTCTGTGAGAATTGCCCATGTAATATGCTTAAAGGATGTTAAAGCACGGTTTTCAAAATGCCGCCCTCCCTCAATTACTCACATACATACATACTCGTACATGCATGCATACGTTTCGATTTTATTTCCAAAAATATAAAAAAAAAATTGTTATCACTCCAATGTTTGGTGGCTTCTTTTGTAATGTAAAGGATACGTTATATATATAGCAACGATTTTCAAACAATTTGTTTCATTTAGAGGATAATGATGTTAATGCAAACGTTTAAATTTCACCCCAAATTTAAAAAGAAATATATTTAAACTTTGTGCATTCTCATTCATTCAGTCATTTATTCAATCACTGCTTCATACGTATGTACATATGTATGTGTATGTTCGTTCCTTCATTCCTTGTTTGTTCGTTTAACAGCAGAGCGAACAGCATTTACAAACATTTCTACTTAAGGTTTGAGCAGACCACTGATTCTTCCTTCCGCTACGGATGTTTGAATTGTTGTTGTTGCTGTTGCTGCTGCTGCTGCTGTTGCTGTGTAGGTCCTCGTTGTACACTGAATATTTCACATTTAAGAAACGTATTTTTATTTTCAAATTATTATTATTTTCTTTATTTTTTTTGTTGTTGTTGTTTTGTATAATATTTTTCAATTTGCGTCTGTGCTTGTTGGTTTCACTTAAAAGCCCACTAGAGCCAGTATATTTGTACACACATTCAAGCCCAAAACGGAAATACAATTGCGGTATTGTTTGACATCTGTTTTTGCGGATAATACACACATACACACACACACAGACACACACGCACACAAACACACATTTATAATGATACCACCAAGTCGCGTCATCATCATTGTAACAGCAATTTGTTTTAGTTATAATTAATTTCAATGCAAATTTGTTTAAAAAAAATTGTAATTATAAATCTGAATTTTTTAAAAAAATATTAATTAAATTATTAAAGCGAATTCTTTCCGAACTAGGAAAATATATCGCAATAATCAAATATGCTTGAAAATATTTGATTTGAACGCTTTAGTCCTCCTCCCAAAGAGACTCCTGTAGTGCCCAAAAAGGCAAGCACAAACTTTAAATTATACATCGTAGCTGTAGGTTTAAATTGTATCGATATATGAGATATATGTATATCGGTCTAAAAATATCGCAAGGAATTTTTCAGACAAAAGCTACTATGATCTAAATTTCAAATTTGAGTATTGCTTGCATATCATATTCTTTCACTTTCATAAATTGAATTTATGCACAAACCTTTCAATCAACCCTTAGCTAATCTACTCGAACATACCATCTCAAAATAACAAATCATCTGTGGAGGGAGAATGTAGCAGGCATCGAAAATACGCGATTCCTATTCTCCCTTGTAAAGAAGGCTGACTAAGAAACCCATCTTCAATTTTGCCTGCCATTAAATCGATTACTAATTCTTTTATTACAACATAAACTGTCATGTTAATCCTTGAATTCATCTCACAATACTTGCATATTTACATACGAGTACAAATATAATTCAACTAAATTGAAAAAAAAAATTACACATTTCTTAATTATTCATAATTTAAAGGCAAAAAATAAACTATCACCGTCAATAACTAATAGCGAATGAATGGGCAAAATCATTCTATGATTGACAGCTGCAAAATGTGGAATTTGTAATAGGCCCAAAAACAAATTTAAGGGAAAATAATCACCCAACAATGGAAAGCTAATACATATTTTTACTCGGTATGTTAATTACAAGAAGAGAAAAAAAAACTCAAAACCAATTATAATAAATCAAATCGTATATTGAAAGCGACACTCAATCAATATTAAACTACTCGTATCAAAACAAACGCACAAAAGTGACAAATTTCAGTTCTCATCTTTTTAAAAGAAACTTTTTAAGAGGTAATTTTTTAAAAGGAATTTTTTTATTAAAAAGCACTTTTTTAAAAGGTACTTTTTTAAAAAGTACTTTTTTAAAAGGTGCTTTTTTTAAAAGGTACTTTTTTTAAAAGGTACTTTTTTAAAAGGTACTTTTTTTAAAAGGTACTTTTTTTAAATGGTAGTTTTTAAAAAGGTACTTATTTTAAAAGGTACTTTTTTGAAAGGTACTTTCTTAAAAGGCTTGTTTTCAAAAGGTGTTTTTGAAACGATAATTTTTTCAAAAATTCCTTTTTAAAAGGTACTTTATCTAAGAGGTATTTTTTTAAAAAGACACTTTTTTAAAAGATACTTTTTAAAAGGTACTTTATTTAAATTTAGTTTCTTTTTTTAAGTAAAAAAGGTAGTTTATTTAAAACTTCTTTTTCTTATGTTATTTCTTAAAAGGTACTTTCTTACAAATTACATTTCAAAATGTACTTTTTTAAAAATTCCTTTTTTAGAAGGTAGCTTTTTAAAAGGTACGTTTTTAAAAGATACTTTTTTAAAAGTTACTTTTGTAAAATGTACTTTATTTAAATTAATTTTTTTTAATCAAAAAACGTAATTTAATTACAACAAAATTTTTTAAAACGTACTTTTTGTAAAAGGTACTTTAAAAAATGTATTTTTTCTAAAAGCACACTTTAATTAATTAAAAGTACTTTTTGTTAGCGGTATTACTTTGAAAAGCAATTTTTCTAAAAGTTACCTTTTAAAAGAGTAATTAAAATGTGCTTATTTTTAAAAGGCACTTTTTGTAAGAGTTACTTATTTTAAAAATACTTTTTTAAAAGGTATTTTTATAAAAGTTACTTTAATTAGAATGCAAATTTCTTAAAACTAACTTTTTGTAAAAAGGCACTTTTTTTAAAAAATATTTCTTCTAAGATACTTTTTTCAAATGAGATTTTTTAAAAGATTTCCTTTAAAAATAATTTTTCAAAAGGAACTTTTTTGTTTAAAGTACCAACCAAAAGGTATTATTTTTTGAAAAGTTATTTTTCAATGGACCCATGGTGCGGTATAGCACCGCCCTTCCTTACCTTCTTTTCGTAAGAAGTACTCTCTAAAAGGTACTTTTTACAAGTGCTTTTTTAAGTACTTTTTTTTTCAAAAAAAACTTCAGAGGTTTTTTTAAGATACTTTTGTAGAAGGTACTTTCTGTAAGATTCTCTTTTTTGAAGAGATATTTTTTCTAAAAGGTACTTTTTAAAGGTTAATTTTTGAAGAGGTACTTTTTGTAAAAAAATACCGTTTCTAAAACATATTCTTTTTAATGAGTACCTTTTCGGAAAAAAATCTATTTCTAAAAGGTACCTTTCTTCAACAGATATATTTTTGAAATGTATTTGCTCTGAAAGGTACTATTTTCAAGGATAAGTAAAAAATACTTTTTCCAAAAAGTACTTTTTACATGTGCTTTTTAAAGTATCTTAAAAAAACTTTGTAAGAGGTTAAAGTCAAGGTACTTTTATAAAAGGTACTTTTTGTAAGCTTCTATTTTTTCAAGAGGTATATTTCTAAGAGGTACTTTTTTAAAGGTACGTACCTTTTCGAAAAAAAAATATATTTTTAAAAGGTACCTTCTTCAACAGATACATTTTTTAAATATATTTGCTCTGAAAGGTACTATTTTCAAGGATAAGTAAAAAATACTTTGTCCAAAAAGTACTTTTTACATGTGCTTTTTTAAGTACCTTAAAAAAACTCTGAAAGAGGTTTAAAGTCAAGGTACTTTTATAAAAGGTACTTTTTGTAAGCTTCTATTTTTTCAAGAGGTATATTTCTAAGAAATATTTTCTTAAAGGTACGTTTTTAAAGAGGTGATTTTTGTAAAAAGTACTTTTTTAAAAAAGGTTCTTTTTAAAAAGATGTTTTTTTAAAGTACTTTTATAAACGGTACTTTTTGTAAGATTCTATTTTTTCAAGAGGTATTTTTCTTAGATATACTTTTTTAAAGGTACGTTTTTAAAAAGGTGATTTTTGTAAAAAGTACTTTTTCAAAAAGGTTGTTTTTAAAAAGGTTCCTTTTTAAAAAGTACTTTTTTAGAGAAATCTTTTTTTTAATGTACCTTTTTCAACAGATACTTTTTTGAAAGGCATTTGCTCTAAAAGCTACAATTTTCAAAGAAATAATAAAAAGGTACTTTTTGTAAGAGACTCCTTTTTTCAAGAGATATTTTTTTTACAAGGTACTTTTTTTAAGATACATTTTTGGAAAGGTAACTTTTGTAAGAAGTAATTTTTCCAAAAGGTACTTGTTTCAAGGTACTTTTTTCACAAAAACTTTTTAGCAAAGGAACTTCTCTTAAAACTTTTCCTTAAAGGATAGTTTTTGTAACAGGAACTTTTTTTAACTTAATTTTTTCTTAAAGACTTAAAAGGTATTTTTTAATGTAATTTTATCCAAAACTAACTTTTTCTTTAGATACTTGTTTTAAAAGTAACTTTTCCTAAAATGTACACTATTTTCAAAAAGGTACTTTTTTGTTAGGCACCTTTTTTAAAGCTAATTTGTTTAAGATGTTTTTTTTTCTTAAGTAGTTGTTACAGAGTATAAAATAGTACTGTGTAAAAATGGTACTTTTTATAGAAACTTCTTGAATATGTATGTCAACTCTTGCGAGGAAGTTTTGTAAAAATTAATTGTTTTAAAGGTACTTTTTTTGTAAAGTTTGTGTCTTAAAACATGTTTTATTTAAATGCTACAAAGTTATTGGTTTTAAAAAGTACTTTTTTCAGTACTTATTTTCAAGAAATATTTTTTTTTAAGTATTGCTTTAAAAAAATTTTTTGATGAGGAATTTTTTTAAGCACCTTTTTTTAAAAGGTACTATTTTTAAAAATACTGTACTTACTGCTTATAACAATTTTTGGAAAGTATGTACTTTTTTTAAAAGGTGCTATTTAAAAAAAAAGTTGTTATTTTTGCAAAAAGGACTTTTTTTCATACAAGTACAAGAAGTACTTTTTCAGGAGGGTTTTTTTTGTTTTAAAAGTACTCTTTCACAAGGTAGCTTTGTAAAAGTTGTTTTCCAGAAAGTAGCTTTTGTAAAAGTACTTTTTCAGAAGGTATTTTTTGTAAAAAGTACTTTTTCAGAAAGTACTTTTTGTAAAAGTACTTTATTCTGAGGCTTTTGCCAGAAATTAATTTTTTAGAAGGTAATTTTATTGAAAAGGTACTTTTTTGGAAGATACTTTTTACTAAAAGTACTTTTTATAAAGGTACTTGCTAAAATGTACTTAAATTTGGCTTTTGTTTAAGTACTTGATAAAATTCTTTATGTGTAATTTTTACAGAAAAATTGTCTAAGATTAATATGTAATTTGAAAAATTGCGCGCAAATTTTGCAAAGTTTTTATTTAAGCATCACCCTTAAACGAATGAATGAAAATGTTTGCATGTAAATCCGTTAACCACTAAACAAACTTTTGTGTTTGCTTTTCAAAAACAAAAGAATCAACAATGAAGTGAGTAACATTAATACAAAATAAAAATAAAAAAAAAAAACATTATTGAGTGGGGTTAAAGAGTATGCAAAATTGTATGTTCTAATTGTTTTATTCATGCATGTTTATAAGTTGCCGCTCTCACATGTACTTGCAGCCGGATATTCATAGAAATCGTGTTAAAATTGTACTCGTATTGTCAAAGAATATCCCTGAGTGCGTTAAATTTTTATGCATTTGTATCACATTAAATACATGAACTATTCATTGGTTTAGGCTGTCTGCTATTTAATGGGATTTATTTGAACTTTTAACCTTCTTTTCTTCATATATATAAACACACACACACAAATGTATGGCATTTGAATGTGCCATACAATACAAAAAGTTTCCTTTGTTTGGTTTTTTGTTTCTTCTCATTAACAAATAGCAAAGGTGTAAGTATTTATTGAATTGCATCAATAGTTAGAGATGAAATAATTTAAAGTAACAACAATTTATAACTCTCCTACTTACCTTGCTTTACCACCATATAGTGAATCGGAGAAACTAGAATAGAATGATAAAATTTCATATACTTGCACTTAATGTATAAACTAAGAAAAATTTTAAATTTGAGAAAAATCAGTGCCAAGACATTTTTCTACCTCCCATACATGCTTAATTTTAAAATTTTAGCTGCAGTTATTATCAGAACGTAACATAAACTCGAATATATTTCCAAAACTTAGCATTCTAGCCATGGTGTAAATTCTGTTTCGTTCAATGCAAGGACATGACTACCTCCCATATATCCTTTTTCTGAAAAACTTAATTTTAGCTGCATTTATTGTTATAACGTGCTAAAACTTAATAATAATTTCTAAAATTATCCATTATAGCTCAGTTTTAATTTCTGTTTCGTTCGATGCAAGCATATGACTACCTTCCATATATCCTTTTTCTCAAAAATGAAATTATAGCTGGATTTATGATTAGAATGCGCTAAAAATTAATAAATATTTCTAAAATTAAGTACTTTAGCTCTGTTGTAAAATCAGTTTCGTTCGATCCATATATCCTTTTTCTCAAAAACGAGATGAAAGATGACTAGAATGCGCTAATCATTAATAACTATTTCTAAAGTTATGCATTTTTGCTCTGTTGTAAATTTTGTTTCATTCAGTGCAAGGATATGATTACCTTCCATGTATCCTTTTTCTCAAAACTTTAATTTTTGCTGGATTTATGATTACAATGTACTAAAAAATTATTAAATATATCTAAAGTTATGTGCTTTAGCTCTGTTGTAAATATTTTTCTATTATGTGCAAAGACATAGCTACCTCTCATATATCCTTTTTCATAAAAACGAAGTTTTAGCTGCATTTACGATTAGAGTGAGCTAAAATTTAATTAATATCAGTTCTGTTGTAAATCTTGTTTCATTCAATGAATGAATAGGATTACCTCTCATATATCCTTTTTCATAAAACCGACATATTAGCTGCACTTTTCATTAGAATGAGCTAAAATGTAATTAATATTAGTTCTGTTATAAGTCTTGTTATATTCGATGCATGAATAGGACTACCTTTCATATATCCTTTTTCATAAAACCGATATTATAGCTGCATTTACAATAAGAATGCTCTAAAAATTAATAAATGTATCTAAAGTTATGCTTGTTAGCTCTATTTTAAATTTTGTTTCATTCGGTGGAAGGATATGCTTACCTTCCATATATCCTTTTTCTCTAAAACTTAACTTTAGCTGTATTTATGATTAGAATGTGTTAAAAACTAATAAATATTTCTAAAATTATCCGTTTTAGCTCTGTTGTAAATTTTGTTTCATTCGAAGCTAGGACATGACTACCTCTCAGGTATCCTTTTTCTCAAAAACTTAATTTTACCTGTATCTATGATTAGAACTCGCTGAAAATGAACTGATATTTCTAAACTTATGTGTTTTACCTCTGTTGTAAATCTTGTTTCATTCGGTGGAAGGACATGACAACCTCCCATATATCCTTTTTCATAAAAATTACATTTTAGCTGCATTTATGACTAGAATGTGCTAAAAATCAAGTATTATTTCTAAAATTATACGTTTTAGCTCTGTGTTAAATTGTGTTATATTCGGTGCAAAGACGTGACTACCTCCCGTACATCCTTTTTCTCAAAAATTAAATTTTAGCTGCACATATTATTAGAATGCACTAAAAATTAATTCGTATTTTTAGAACTATACGCTTCAGTTTTTGTTCCATTCGATGTATGAATATGACTACCTCCCATATATCCTTTTTCATAAAAACGACATTTTAGCTGCTTTTATAATTAGATTGTACTATTAATTAATATATATTTCTTAAATTATGCGCTTTAGCTTTGTTGTAAATTTCATTTCATTCGATACAAGGATATGAGTACCTCCCATATATCCTTTTTCTCAAAAACGAGATTTTAGCTGAATTTATGATTAGAATGAACTAAACATTTACAAATGTTTCGAAAATTAAGCGCCTTATCTATGTTGTAAATTTTGTTTCATTCGCTGCAAGGATATGACTACCGCCCATATATCCTTTTTCTCAAAAAATGAAAAAAAATTTATCCCGAAAAAAAATTTAGGGTTATTTCTGTTTGCTATTAAAGCACTCCAAAATGTAATAAAATTGCAACTGCTGAAACATTTTTTACTTCACTCTACCAACTTCAGAAATTTTGGGAGTTACGTGAAAAATATTCATGAAAAATATTTATCAAAATTTTTTGTACTTATAGTACTAAACCAATCTTCTAACTTTGAAAACAATACATTGAAAAAAGAATTTATGTCAAGTTTTCATTAGGGCAGGTAAAAGTCCTTTTTTGTGATCAACAGTTTTAACTCAGACATTGCTTGACTTTAGTGCCCTCCACTGTTAACCGAAAGTGAAAATAATAATGTTTACTTAAATATTTATTTAAAGTGCAACAATGTATATTACAAAAAATATTCTAAGGACTATCTACATATATGCATATATTTTTAGTCTTGCTTTTAGGACAAAACACTAGGCTACGCTGCGTTATATTTTTTTTCTTATTTGAAAAACCTATATTGATTTATTTTATTGTTATTAGTGTCCTCTTCTTATTAAAGATCAAAATATTGTTTGTAGCCGTATCAGTGCCCCCTCCCCCCTTCCTCCGTCAACGAGATAAACAAATCTTAATTATTTAACATTTGTCACCGTTTCATCAGAACTATATAATACATTTTTAAAAAGCTTGCTACTGTTATTCACGTGCTGTAATTGAATATTGAAAGGTTTCCTTTTGCTCTAATGAAATGACAACAGAGAACACAAAAGCCAGTAGAAAACCATTACAGTCAACTGGCGTCTAGCACATAAATAACCATAAAGACCTTGAGTTTAGTAGCTTTAAAGGTGTGGGAGGAGGTTGTGAATGAATGTCTTACCAATTGCAGTAAATCATTTTCTATGCCGTTTCTTTGTCAACCAGAGAGAAATCTGTTAAGGAATTGCCAAATTACCAACCAAAAACCCAATAATAAACAAGAAGAAAGAAAGAAGCCTTGACAAAAACTCGCTTAACTAATTGAGTTCACGTCTTGGTTATAACATAAATTTTACAAAGAGTTTCATTAAGACAAATTATTGTCTATCAATATGTTGCCATACATTTATTTTGTAAAATAAAACAAAAGAAAGCAACAACAACAACTACAATATCAAAGTAAATTGAAAGAAATTGAGCTATGTTCACCCCCTTTCACACGGCCCCATTGTGAAAACAATATTTATGGTACGACTTACAAACAGCAAGTGTAAAAGAAAGACAAAGAGTCAAAATTTACCCTTCTGTAAATTATATTTATTTTTATTGTTTTACCCTTCAGTAGGAAAAGTCGGATGATGTCGTCTGCTGATGTTGGTGGTGTGCAGGATGCTGTTGTATTATGGTTATTGTTTTCGTTATGGTTATGAAGAGAAAATTGTAAACAATTATTGTTAACAACTTTACAACAAGTCACCTTAAAGGTATATTATTATCTTGTAGAACCTGTCAAAAAAAAAACCATCCACCCAACGCAACGCAACACCGCCCAGCACTCGGTGTCTTGATAATTTCCTTGTTATTTATGAATTTGGCTTTTCCTTTGTAAATGTAATAAGTTGTTTAATGTTAAACTATGCGTGCTTTTTGATAAATTGAAAGCAAAAGATTTCTTCAAAATTTCACATCCTAATTTACCTTGAGTTGTGGGAATCAAAATACATATATACTTACAATATCTTTTGTAATAATGATAATAATGTCTTATTGCAATTGTGTGCTCTCTACCCATCTCTATCCGTTTTTTTTCACTTTCTCTCTCTCTAGCTTTTTGTTATAACAAAACTTGAGATTTTTGTTTTCATTTCATAATTACATTAATATTTAATATTCTTTGACTAAACCGTCACAGCAGTCAATTCGTTGTTCGACACCAGCCCCTTCCAGTTGTTGTGACTATCTCAGGCTGACCCTCTAAGTTTAGTTGTTACATTGTAGCTCAATATACGAGGGTAAGTACATAAAATCTGACAAGAAAAAAATGCAAAGAGAAACACATGTAAAAATATGTTATCCATCACAAATCTCATATAAAGGGTGTTCCAATTGGACTTTTCATTTTCAATAGGCCGCCATTTTAACGACCTGTCCCACGATGTCACCAGAAATCGTTCGATCGGATAATAGTGATATAGTTGTCAGGACTAAATCAGGAACTACTTGAGAAATTACAAGTAAATAAATTCAATAAAGTGCGACTTTGACTCACACACCAAGGGTTCCGTACGGACATTACATACATACACTAAGCGAAATAATAATAATAATAATAGTCTATTAAATCATAATTTTTTTATGATCGCATTTTAAGATTGTAATCTTTGGATAAAATCTCATTTTAATATCGGGTTCAAGATTTTGTTCTTAATAAAAATCTTAAATTAAGATCACATGCTTAAAAATATAAGATTACGATCTTGATTTTTAGAATTCATTCATTCATTTTATTTTCTGGTAATTTTTTTTTGTAATTTTTCATTTAAACGTTTTTTTTTCATTTTAGCGACTTTTCTTTTTGACGAATTTTTTTTACTTCGGGATTTTTTAGCGTTTTTGAAAATTCCAAGATACAGCCTTTTGTCAAAATTACATAGTCAAATATACATTAACTGATAGAATACCCTTTAATTTTGATTTTTTTAAATTTATGGGTTAATTAGTGTAGTCTGCACAAAAATACACTAACTAAATTTTAAGTGTCTTTGTATGATTGTCTGCTTATTTCATTTTAAAATCTACAAAAAAGAGGTTAATTTAAAAATTTTCGGCAATCATTTTGCTTCGTATGTGTTTCATGTTAATTCAACAAGATTTACAGTAATTTCCATAGAAAAATTTTACCTTTCAAAATAACTTTATTTTATGTTGATTTAAGATTACAGTACTGTTAAAGCAAAGTGAAGAATTATGTTGAATCAACCTTATTACAGGTAGGAATAACATGAAACGTAATTATTTAACTTAAGTGATTGTTTGTATTGAGCACGAACATCAAAACAAATTGTATGTTGTATGTAAGTTTGGCCTCCCCTGCCAATATTTGCGAAACGCGCTAAATTGGCATCGCTGAGAACAAGTCACACAACTGAACATCAAAACACTTAAAAAACATATTTGGGATATTCACACCAGTGTCTTAAGTGTCATAATGTCTTAACATTTTAACATAGTTTAAAAAAATAGTTGTTGTGCCTCAAACAAAAACGTCATAAAATAATAAGACTCTCTCAGCTATGTTTATTGTTTATCTTAACTACACGTATAAATGCGTGAGGGTTTACCAAAAGAAGTGATAGAGAGAGAGAGAGAGAGAGATAGAGAGAGTAAGCAATGTGCAAGCCAAAATACAAATAAGTACAATATTTATAACTGTAATTTATAAGGGAATGCTCATAGCAGTCATATTTTTTCGTGTCATTACTTTAAAACTTGTTAATAATTTATGAGTACCATTTGAATACCCCAATTATTTCTAATAAATTTAACATGATTTCCAATAAAAAATGTTGCATGTTGATTTAACATTAGAATTTTTTCTGTGTAATTGGCTTATGCTAATCTTTACAATTAACTAAAAATCCAATGATTTCGCTTGAAAATATGTGTATACTCGTTTTTTGACATCTCAAAATAAAACCTTTTATTGGAAGATCCTTTATTTTTTGTGTACCTGACCGTTTGTATAATTTTGTTGTATCCTCTCGTTGCTTCAGCCTCAAACCAACACACGCTCATCATTCATACCAGCGTTTGTTGCAAACGCTGACATTTAATTAAATGCGCCTAAAGCTATATTATATCCATCCATTCTGCTACTAAATCCACAAGATACGCAAACATACTGAAACACACACCCATAACACACTTTATAATATCTCAAAGCATATTTGCGGTTAGTTGCGAACACATAATTTGCTATTAGTTGCTTACGTACGAATGCATTTTGCTAAACATAAACATTAGTGCCCGCTTAAATGTTTGCTGGGCATTTGCATTGTTTAGTTTATTGTGATTTTCTATTGCCATTTGGCCGGCACACGTTACGTATGCACGTAGTGTTTCCATTTATTTGCGTTTTCCTACAAAAACGCCGTCGGTTATTTTACAGGTTGATTGTTTATGCAAAAAAAAATTTTTTTTATTAGACAATTGTAAAATAAATGCGTTCCTTTGTTTGTTTGTTTGTTGGTTTGCTTTAATTAGAACGCTTAAAAGGGGGATGTTACTCGTAGTGGTAAGGCCAATTGATGTGCTTTTTGGAATGCAAAAAGCATTTAAATGCATTAGTATGTGGTTTTTATATATGTATAGTGCAGTAAGGGATTCGGAAATGGAGGATTGGGCAATTGGCACTTAACGCACCATAATTATTATCTTAAAAAAGAATATGTCTAACAACTATTTGAAGATATAAGCCTATAAGAGCAAAAGTGCTCTAAGCCACAAAGTGCGAAAATGGAAGAAAATATAATTCCCTTGGATATTTACTAGAGATATTGTCTTTTTCAAGTAATCGCTTTTTGCGACTTATGTTATTCTTGATCTCATAGTCTCACACATATAGAAAAATTACTTTGTTTTTATAGAAAATTTAATATCAATAAACAAAAATCTATCAAAATTGATGAACGAAATGTGAATAAAGTTACTTAAGCGTTTCTTATAAAAAAAATTTCATAAAACTAAATTCACTTAAAATTATTTTAATTGAAGTTATTCGAATAAAAGTTATTCGCATAAAAGTTCTTCGAATAAAAGTTATTCGAATAAAAGTTATTTGAATAAAAAATACTTGAATAAAATTTGCACGAATATAAGTTATTCGCATAAAAGATATTCGAATAAAATTTATTCGTTTAAAAATTATTTCAATAAAAGTTATTCGCATAAAAAATACTTGAATAACAATTGTTAGAATAATCAAATAACATTCAATCGACTAAAAGCGTTTCGATTAAAAATATATTTACAAATATATGTCAAAAAATCACAAATGTTTGTATGGGGAACAGCCCCAGGGGTGGTTCCAGGGGCTTGGCCACTGGCATAGGTGGGTCGGCCCTCCAAAATTAGAGGTGGTCGGTCATACATTTTGACTCGATTGAGGAACTCTAAATGGGTCAAAGTGAGATTTTTCAAAATTTGACCCTTCGGATCAAAACTCGGGACATCAAAATACATTTTAGCGGTATGGTTCCTTCGGCAAAGTTTCTTATTTTAATCCCTAGAATACGATTTTCCTTGTAATTTGAGCGTTTTTTTGCCTCCATACAAATCGACCCGCCCTAATGTATATATATGTATGTACATACATACATATGTATATCGTTACCTTAATACAGAAAGGCCCTAACCCATTATTTTTTGAAATGGAGATATTTGTACTTTTCCATACATTATTAGATATTCTTCTAAAGAAAAATGCAAAAAACTCGATTTAAAAAAAAATAATGAGTTGAGGGCCTTTCTATACTAAAGTAACGATATACATACAGTCAAACTTCCATAACTCGAATCACCATTACCCCAAAAAAAAAACTTCGACTTACGTAGACATCGAGTTACAGAATTGTATGTGATTTGTTCTTTCGAGTTAGAGAAAATTCGAGTTAGAGAAGTTCGAGTTATGGAAGTTCGACTGTATATGTATGTATATAATAAAATACACTGGAAACTATTTACATTTCACTCATTCGAATAAAATTGTACCCAAAACAAAATTATTTGTATACAAAATATGCGAATAAATATTAATTGGATAAAAATTATTCGAATAAAAATTATTTCAATAAAAATTTATCGAATAAAAAATTTTTCAATAACAATTGTTAAATTTCAAGCAAACCTAATAAAACATATTCGAATAAGAATTATTCGATTGAAAGAAAACTCTTGTCACAATTGGTCACCGAGATCTTCTGACTTTTAGACTTTTTATTTAGGATCTACAATAAAAATGAAATGAAATAAGACAAGAAGTTTTAACTGAAATTATAGAATTTCGAAATATCCTTCCGCACTCTGACAACAGAGTGCGGAGTGTAACAAAAGATGAGAGGTGTCTTAGTACACCCGGTTATAGCTATGCTGCTTAGTTATATAAGACAAATTTCATGTGTGAAATACTCGTAACAATGCAATAAAATTATATTATATGATGAGGTCAAATTCTCTGCAAATATTTCAGAACGTTTCCATTTATTTCCCATTATTATTTTTTAATCAATGGCCGGTGGCGGCCAGCTTATAACCGATCGGCTGTGTTCTCTGGTTTGTGCTCATGTGAAAAAACAAAACAAAATCAAATTGAGCAATCGTTATCATTGTTTTTGTTTTGTTTTTGTTTCACTCACTTCAAAGACCGAAACAAAACAAAATCAAACAGTTTGATTCGTTTATTTTCGTACTCTGGTTTTGAATACAATGAAATCTAAACAAAAATAAATATATAACTGTAATAGTGTCGATTATTTTTGTTATGGAAATCACGTGCTAACTCCTGTATCGTGCAATAAATAGCATAGTTATAATAAATACAATTTTGTAATATCACTTAAATAATTAATTGAGGATTTAGTGAAATCAATAAAAGATTTAATTTAATCAATTAAATTCTCACTTGATAAGAAAAAAAGCTTTATCTTGATTAAAGGCAAATGCTAATAAAAAGTCTGTTAGACTAGCATGATCGCGCCCTTCTTCAAACAATCTCTGGAAAGCTGCCCATCTTTAGTAACATCATTACCTACAAGCATAAGAATGCTATTAAATTTTATACGTAACAAAGTTTTATGCAGAAATATTTCATCTGCCATCAATTTTAACATCTACTAGAGGGGGGAAGTAAAAGGTGGTGGGCATGAAGCGCCGCTAAATAATGTTCCTTACGAAAATGTGTTTTTCATTATTCACTAATTTCAAATTAAACCAACGCAATTTTCATGGCTTTATCTTTCTTCAATGACAATCGTTTAGAAGGAGGAGGGCACTACTGAACAGAACAAGAAACTCCTTGTTTTTATTTTTTTGCATAGCATTGAAAGATTTAATGCAGTTTACTGGCACTGTCTGCCAGTGGCGGGCGCGCTGCTTAACATCTGTCGGAAGTTATTGACATTTAATTTTTTTGTTTTTGTTGTCTCTGTTACTTGAATAATTTTTTCAAGTCTCATTTTACGCATTATGCGAGGGAACGAGTATGAATAAATCGCTGCTCGCTGCTCGTGTTAAGGTGAAAATACTCGTAATAACAAAAATAAATTCATGAAATCAACCTTTTCCCAAAAAGCATTAAAGAGTGACGGAGAGAAAAAAAAATACGCAAAGTATCTTGTAATAAGCCAGGAAGTAAGTAACTGCTTTGGGAAAGCAGTTTATCCCCCTGGCAAAAAGAAGAAAAAAAACAAAACAAAATTCAATACATTTAAAATTATGAAAATTATATATTATTTTGACATTGTCACGGCTGTTTTGAACATTTACAGACACATTTATTACTTCTTGTCCCATCGAATAATCTATTGTAATATTTTAAGGTGGCTGGCTGACAACTTACTGCCTTCTCGTCGTAAATGTACGCGTAGATGTAGATGTCATGTTATGGTATGTCGTATGCCGTATGCCTTATGCCGTCTGTACGTGGTATGTTGTACACATTTTGTTAGATAAAGACCCGTACAATTTCTTTATTTATTACAAACACACGCACACACACACAAAATATGAAAGTGATAATCAGATGTTATCTTGCTGCTGTTAATAATTTTAAGGTTATTAGTAAAATAAGGGTTGTTGGCCAATATTTTTGTGCGTATCTCGTATATAAGCACAAAAACAATCAAATTGTTACTTATCACTTTATTATTCATCATAGAGAAAGTTTTTACCCTTTAATTTTTGCTTAAAAGCCGGGCAGGGCAGGCATATGTTTTCCATCTTGCACACTTTTCAAAGTGATAGATATGTACGATTATTTGAAGTGAAAAAGTGAAGGATAACAACACTTTTCGCTTAGTCATTTGCAAATATTAAATAAGGTTATGGAACTAAATGATTTAATATTTCGCATTGTTCACATTTTCTCTCCACATAAACCTGCATCAATGTGATGCTGGCGGGCAACATGAAATTATAAATTAAATGTCATCACTCATAAAATTTTCCCCCAAAAAACGTTACCGCTCTAAAAATTAAATACAACGTACATATGTATGTAGAATATGTAGAGTGGGTGTATCAATATGAGGCCTAACTAGGTGGGTAAAATGTTATAATAGATATTTCGTTATTTATTCGAATAAATATTAATCGAATAAATATTAATCGTATGAATATTATTCCAAGAAATAATTAACAAATTAAATTATTTCAAAGAAAGTAAATTCAATATTTATTATGCGAATACACATGCATTATTCGAATAAAAATTCTGCTTCTAATTACACTGTGATACACAAAAAATATTCAGGGATTCTAATGTACCAATTCTATTTTGTTGGAGTCCATGGATGACGAAAATACCGTTGGTTTTTTTAGGTCACTTCATAAACTGATTTTATAACGGTAAATGTAGTGAAAAACGGGGTTTCTTAGATTTTCAGTTGTAACTTCTTTGTTTCCCAACGGATTTCTTTTAACTTTTCGTTGGTGAAAAGAATCGAATATTATCTTTCAATAAAGATATAGTTTTTATAAATCGACTAAGAAATGGCTAAGTTACAGTCGTTGAAGTGTACAAAAAATCCATTAAAAAGTATTCTTTTGTAACTCATAAGCAACTTATAGCCTGAGTAAAACAAAAGAATACTTTTTTAATTGGTTTTTTGTACACTTCAACGACTGTAACTTAGCCATTTCTTAGTCGATTTACAAAAAATATATATTTATTGAAAGATAATATTCGAGCCTTTTAACCAACGAAAAGTTAAAAGAAATCCGTTGGGAAACAAAGAAGTTACAACTGTTTAAAACTGAAAAGCTAAGAAACCCCGTTTTTCACTACATTTACCGTTATAAAATCACTTTATGAAGTGACTAAAAAAAACCAACGGTATTTTCGTCATCCATGGACTCCAACAAAATAGAATTGGTACATTAGAATCCCTGAATATTTTTTTTCTCAACTTTTGTAGCACAGTGTTATTATTCATATACATAAATGTAATTCGAATGAACTCCTTTCGAATAAAACTTGTTCCAATTAGTATAAAGCAATTAAAAGACAATACAGCTAAAATTATTAAAAAAAAATTTAATCGAATAAAAATATTCGAATAAAAAAATATCGATATGCATACCAGTTTTGTGATACACATACATATGTATCAGAGAAAGAAAGAATTTTTTATTAAAAATTTATCCAATAAATATAATTCAAATAAAAGACATGCCAGTTAAAATTATTCACTAAAAAAATTTAATCGAATAAAAATTATTCGAATAAAAAATGGCGGTATATTAATTTTGCGACCTGCACTCTAATGGGAATAAGAGGAAATCATATACATATATATATATATATATATATGCGTATGTATAACCCTCGATTATCAAATTACGCTAACGAAACATAATAATATAAAAATTTATTTTTAGAATATACGTATGTATAGGTACATATTATTCGGATACAAATTAATTGGATAAGTGCTATTGAAATAAATTTTACTCATATGTATATGTATGTAAATGTTAATTCAAGTGATCATTATTGTAATGAATGGCGTTCGAGAAAAATATTCTAGCAAAATCCATTCGAAAAAAATATTTAAATAAAATGTATTCGAATAAAAATTCTTGCAATATTTGTACCGTACAATAGGAAAATAGTTACGGAATTCCGACAGTGCAATCTGGGTAGAGGAGACCAAAAAAATATACGTGCATCGAAATTTTATTTTACGAACATTTAAAGTTTCCTCCCCCTTGGCCTGCTCGTTTAGTACTCATGGACTGATATGCATGAAACTGTGTGTTCTTTCCCTGCAGAAAATTTGGTAACAATTGAACGACTTGAGAAAATGGGAGTGTTAAAAAAAGTAGCTCGTAGTGTATGGTTAAAAGAAGATAAATCGTGTAAATGGTTACATATTCACCATTTCCGTGATGTATCTAATATATTGAAAAATGCCAAAATCTTGATTTCAAAAAAAAAAAGAATGAGTTGGGTGGTACCTATAAAAAAAATTGGAATTATATAAAATCTACCATGAAGTAATTTAGAAATACTAAACATCGTAAAAGCTAAAAAACTTCAACAGACATCATAACATGCTTTGTCACAACTCGTTCTAGTTATTGGGACTCGTGCTAGTATTGTAACTGAGTCCAGAAGCTGTCAAATAATATAAATATATGTTATTTTTTCTTTGGATTTTCTCTTCATTTGAAGCTGAAAGCGGGACATGATCCATCAAAAACTGGCATTTAAAAATGAATATCTTTTAGAAAGCGGGTTGTGTAATATGCACATATACAGTTTCGTATGTACTTCAGATACACAGTTTTCACAGTTTCTAACATTAGAAAATGTTACTACAGATAGGGCAAATTTAAAATTTTTTGAAGAACTCCTGAAAACTCGAACTACAAGAAATTCTGAGTATGCACGTTTTTATAGGGCCACTAGGACATTAATCTATTAAACGCCAGCATTCATTCCCAAAAAAAAGTGCGTATCCTTCAGAAAATGCCAAGTTAAAAATTTGACAATACGAGTATCTAGCTCAAATTCATGCTTTTCAGAAATAGATTTAAAATTTCAGATTTCAAAAGTATATTAAAAGCTTACAATCTAGACTGAGGATTGAATTTCTACTAGTTAATCAGCCAATGTATCTAAGTTAATTTAAGCTTCATTTGCGTTCGCTAGAATCAATGTGGTGTTTCCACGTAAGCCGGGTAAATGTTACCTGAACACATTTTTGTTCCTTTACTTTTATTCTCCATTAGTTCATCCATAGTTCAATATGGCACTATTACGAATATTATATATTATATGTACTACGAATATTTTTTTTGTTTAGTAGTCTATATAAGAAAGTCTCCGCTAGGGCATGTATTATGTACTACGAGTATTTTTTTTTAGTATATATATAAGAAAGACTTGGCTGGGAAAGACAGTGAATCGATATAAATGGGCCGTCAAGTCACTCTGGAACAAGTCCCGTAACTATACTTAAATATTAACCTAAGTTTAACAGGTGTTTATACTTTTGAAATATGAGTGCCTCTGTAGTCGAGTGGGTAGTGTGCGAGCCTGTCATGCTCGAGGTTGTCAGTTCGAGTCAGAAAAATAAATTATAATTGAATTTGTAACAATAAAAACAAAAATTAGAAGTTTTCATTGTTACAGTTGAGTGTCGGAATGACATTTTTAAATAATTTATATTATTCTACACCGAATAGGTCACTGTGGGATAGTTCAGTGACAAGTCAAAAGGCGTATACAAAGTATCAATTAACCCCATCCTAGGCTATCCCCATGTAAAAGTGACTGGTCCGCTTCATAGGAAGTGTTAGAACTCGGACTGGTCCCTATCACTTAAAGACCGATCACGTGATTAGTCTTGTGTCAGTTCCATTTCCTGCAGGGTTACATCTGAGATATGGCATATGTTCAGCAAATATGTAGAAAATATTAAGACAAATTTATTTTGCAGGAACATATTAATCCTCTAACTCCCCTACATAGCGGTAATTTTTAGCTCTATTCTAAAATATCGCCCAAAACTTAACACTAGCAGCAAAAACCGGCTAAACTCACAATTTTCCATTTTTATTCTTGCAAATTCCCTTGTGGGGCAATTAAAGAACGAAAAAGATTAAATGTATGATGTTTTTTTTTTGTTTTCTCTATGAGAATCCACTGTCAGTACCAGATAGTTAGTTTTGGTTGAATATTGAAATTGTTGTGCAGTGTTATTATTAAAGTAAGAATGTGGTCCTGTGAAAATTATTCGGAAAAATTTTAATTGAAAAAAATAGTTCTTCGAATAAAAACAACGCAAATAAAAATTAATCGAACTAGTTTTATTCGATTAAAATATTATTCGAATAAAAATTATTCGAATAATTTTTTTTAAATAAATTTAAAATTATTCAAAAAGAGCTATTTAAAAAAAATAATATGTTACTCGGATCAAATTATGCATCTGAACAATTTTTAATTCCAGTAATAATTAAGTATGTGATGGAAAACCATCGTTTTCAAAACGACTGCTTTGAAAATATCAATTTTGAGTATAATTTTTGAGCCAATATCAAACTACTGACTTCTTAAGCGCACACTAGAGGATAAAATATAAAGCATATAATAGGACCGTGATTAGAAATTTGTGGAAAATCTTTGAAAAACCATTAAAAATAAAATTTAAAAAGTTTTAAAAATATTTAAAATTTTTTTGTTTAATTGCTTAACAATTTAAAAATGTTATCTGAAATAAATGGGTGATCTTTTATTTATTATTGCGAGTGTCATCAATAAAATGATGATCTCTTGTTTTGATAACGCACTTGTTGTTCTGTTGACAATTTAATATCGATATAGAAGACCCTAAGGATCATTAGGAAGTGTAAATAGTTTATGGTCCTTCGAACCGTACTATTACTAGTTCAGTGCCAACAGTTATAGCAAACAAAGTGGGACACAAATAGAAAGAAAAAAAACAGAAAATACATACACCAATCTTCTAATCGATTAAAGACGTCGCATTCGTGTCGAGTCAAAACACTTCTTCTATTCTATTCCATTGAACATTATATTTTTATCTTACTTTGTACCTCCTAAGGAAACACTCCTTATACCATTTTATAACTTTAAAAGTGATAATTGTTTCTTTTTGTTCAGCTACTTTGTTGTTACTTTTGTTTTTTCCTTAAATAAACCCTCATTTTTCATTTATAATTTGGCGTTGTATTGTTTTTTTGTTTTTGCTTCTTTTTATTTTACAAAATCATGTTCGACAATGTTAGTGTGGTGAGTGTATGAATTTGTGTTTAAATGTCCTGTTTGTGGAAACCGTGCAAGTGACATTCGGGTTTTTTTTTTTTGTATTATTTTTGCTTTTTAAGTGCGTTAATACAAAGGACACCTGTGGTGATGTTTTAATTACATTTGTTTAGTTTATCTCGCTGCCCTCTCATTTTGTGCTCGTTCTGTTGTGCTCTTTGACATAATGAAGTGTTATGCACTGTTTGCGTGTGTGTGTGTATGTGTGTGTGTGTGTGTGTGTGTGTGCTTGTTTATTGCCAAAGTGCTTAACTTAAAAGGTCGTTATGACAGCTTCGTAGATATACAGTGTTTTTCAAACTTTTGATTTCCTTGATAAGTCATCTTTCTGTCAAAGTGTGAACTGTAATCAATTTCCTGTGGTGTCAGGAACATACAAAATCAATTTAAAGAAAATATTTGTGTGCGTGTGTGTGTGTGTGCATGTTTTAAATGGAAAATAAATTTCTCTGGAGTTTTTAAGATTTAAAAGAAAACTGTAGTCATTTTATGAGAGGTTTCCTTTGGAGCACTGTTCTCGCACATCTTCAAAGATTTTAAATTAGCAAAGAGATATAATAAAACATTTGCTGCAATTTAAGAGAGCATTAAGTGCAGTAATTTCGTAGAAAGCAAGCATAGAATATATGTATGTATGTATTTTGTTTTCAATTTTTAGTTTTGAAATTTGAGAAAAGCTAAATTTTGTTATTTCTAATAGATAAAGTTCTCAAGCACGAAGCTATATTGTTCAATTGATTTCATTTATATTTTGAAAATATTTCTTTAAATTATGGCTATGCAGCCATATTTTTAAAAGCATAACAGTTTTAAAATGTCCGAGCTTTAAGGTCTTAACTATATCTTGAGACCTAAGCTCTATAATGAGCTGAGTCATTTTAAATTTAATCGAAAATTACAAGCACTCAATAAATGAAAAAAAAAATATACACTTATATGACCCAAATTATTTCCGATATACATATATATAGAGGCTACACAAAATGCGAATTCACCACAAAATCTTAACGAATAGAAAGAGAGATATTGATATAAAAATATTCTACTGATTAATGTGTAGTTTCCACAAATTTTTATGAAAATCACTCAAAAGTATGAGTGCTTTCCATATAAATTTTATATTCAATTCGTCCGCCTGAGTTGTCGAAATCCCGGAATTCCCAAGCCATTGAACGAAAATCTCACGTCAGAGTTTTTCTTTTTTGCAATTTCTCTAATAGAGTCCACACTAGGTCCAGGTCCCATTACACGAGAGATTTTCTTTTAAATTTCAGCTTTGCCAGTTTCGAACAAGAGGACTATGTGGCAAATCTTGGTTAAAAACAGGAACGATCTAGAGTTCATATTTCAAAATTGTTTTTGTTAAAATATCCCCTGAAAAACTTAAGTTTTTTGATATATTTTCTAACTTTCATTTTATATAAAATCGCAGGAAAATCAGATCAAATTGATCTGAACGATTAAATGAATTAGGTCCTTAATTTCGTTGCTTCATTTTAATCTTTAATCTCAACATTGTAGAGATCTCAAGAGCAAATAAATTCAGTCAAGTACAAGTTTGACTAGGGGATTTTTTCGGTTTTTGACGTTTTTTAGAATTAACGTTTTTTTTTAATTTTGCGTTTTTTAGTTTTGCCGATTTTTTCGGTTTTTTGCGTTTTTATTTTTTTTTTATTTTACAATACATATTTTTAATTTTAGCGATATTTTTAGTTTTGGCGCTTGTTTCGCTTTGGCGACATTTTTTAGTTTTTTTTTTGCGATTTTTTTGTGCATTTTAGCGATTTACTTTATTTTTGGTGATATTTTTTAATTTTAGCGATTATTTGTTTCGCCATATTTTAATTTTTGGCGATTTATTCTGGTTTTTGGAAAGTTTTGCTTTTTTACAATAAGTATTTTTGATTTTGGCGATTTGTTTAGTTTAGGCGTTTTTTTGTAGTTTTATGGCGATTTTTTTGCTTTTTGGTGATTTTTTGCATTTTAGCGATTTACTTTATTTTTTTTTTTAATAAGTTTTTTTTTATTATTTTTTTAAGAACAAACTCAACTTGCAAAGCGATTAGCTTGTCTGCGGAAAACACCCAGGGTCTATGGTGGGAATCGAACCCACGACCTCTGAACTGAGAGGCTAGTATCGCTACCACTCAGCCACATGGGCACCCTGTAGTGATATTTATCATTTAAACGCTTTTTTTTTGTTTCAGCATTTTTTTAATTTTGAAATTTTTTAATTTTTGCGTTTTTCCAGTTTTTGGCGATTTTTTTTTTGTTATTTTACAAATACATATTTTTAATTTTAGCGATTTTTTTAGTTTTGACGATATTTTTCGCTTTAGCAATTTTTTTACTTTTTTGGCGATTTCTTTACTTTTGGTGATGTTTTTTTTTGTATTTTAGTGATTTAATTTTTGTTTGGAATATTTCGTCGGTTAGTTTCTGGTTTGCTGCTGTATATTACTGTGCCGAAAACCAGAAACCAACCGACGATTTATCATATAAACGCTTTTTTTATTTTTTCGTTTTTTCGTTTCGGGAATTTTTTTTTCATTTTGGGATTATTTAGTTTTTGCGTTTTTCTAATTTTTGACGATATTTTTTTTACAATACATATTTTTAATTTTAGCGATTTTTTAGTTTTGACGATTTTTTCTTTTTTTTTGCGATTATTTACTTTTGGTGATATTTTTGCATATTAGCGATTTACTTTACTTTGAGTTGATATTTATCATTTAAACGTATTTTTTTTATATGACGATTTTTCGTTTTGACTTTTTTAATTTTGGGATTCTTAAATTTTTGCGTTTTTCTAGTTTTTGGTTAATTTTTTTTTTGGTTTTTTTTCAATAAATATATTTAATTTAAGTGATTTTTAGTTTTTGGCGTTTTTCTCGCTTTGGCGATTTTTTTAGTTTTTTGTGGATTTTTTTTTACTGTTGGTGATTTTTTGTATTTTAGCGATTTACTTTATTTTTGGTGACAATTATCATTTAAACGATTTTTTTTTAATTTTAGCGTTTTATTTTATTTTTTGTGATCTTTTTCATTTAAACGCTTTTTTAATTTTGGCGATTTTTCGTTTCGGAATTTTTTTAATATAAATTTTTTTTTTAGTTTTTGAGTTTTTCTAGTTTGTAGTGTTTTGTTTTTTTTTTTGTATTTTTACAATATATATTTTTAGTTTCAGCGATTTTTTTAGTTTTTTGGCGATTATTTTACTTGTGATGATTTTTTTGCATTTAAGCGACTTACTTTGTTTTTGGTTATATTTTTCATTTAAACGCTTTTTTGATTTTGGCGTTTTTTCGTTTCGGCATTTTTTTTTTAATTTTGCGATTTTTTTAGTTTTAGCGTTTTTGAAAATTTCAATAGTTTGCCTCTTACGGTTTCAAATAATTGCTGTAATTAATTAATTAAGAGTCAATTTCAAAATCGTTCCATAAGCGGGAGCGAAATGCATATAGACGTTGCTTAACAAAAAAAAAACAAGAAGCAAAAATTCCAAATAGAACAAAAATTTCGAAATTGAAAGTGTTTTTAATGATCTCTTATTTTATATAATTGAACCTATAAAAGTAAAGTTTTTGCAGTTAAAAATTAAAACTTTGAAAATTTTTCTAGTTCAAAGTACGATATTTTCTCTGTCAAATTATAATTGCTGGCAACACTGTACACGATGAACCATCTTCTAGTTGTAGTGACACAATGTTGTTGTTGTTGTTTTTGTTGTATGTATGTAAAACACAATGAATTAAATATTTAATCACACAAGCCATACATTTTCATTAATCCATTCACATTTCAATACAAACTGTTTTAAAGTCAAATAAACAGTATTGCAAATACAAAAAATAATAATAATAAAACTCGTATAATAAATAGTTTAAGCAAAAAATTTAACAACAAAAAAAGAAAAAGCAATTCGCATGTGTTGCAAAATTGATAAATTGTCGAACATTAAAATCCATACAATTGTCGTCAGGCGCCAGAAAGAAACGAAAGATTTTAAAGTGAAAACAGCAAAAACTGAATGCATGCAAACGCTACGACACACTTTCCAGACCACGAAAGCCACGTGACAAACAATCTCTTTTCACACGAGATACTCGTAACAATTTTAAGGTTTTGCCAAAGTTTTTCCTCTTTCAATTGAAAAGTAAAATATATAAGTTTTAAATTCACTTGTTTTGTTAAGGAAAATGTAACGAAAAATAAAAAATAAAGATAACACACGCCCTCCTTAGATCAAGGCACGTGCTGGAACTAAAAGTGAAAGATTGAAAAACGGACAATGAAGTTCGTTCACACAAAGTGAAAAAAGTAAAGGCAAAAAAAAAGGAAGAAAAAAAAATAAGTTAAAAGGTTCTGCTTCAGTGATAATGATGAGTAAATTAAGTTGCACGGGGATGAGTTTGTTCCATTGTTCGTAATGAACAACGAACGTAGCGAATGTAATTTATTTTTTTTTTTTATTGGAAAGTGTAAAAATGTGTCTCAGTGCATGAGAGGGTGGCAGGCAAGTCAAGTGTAAGTGTTGACAACAACCATTATCTTTAATTGTGGGGCAAAACAATTAATTTCTTTAAATTGTAGACAACAAGTGTATTTTATGGCCTCTATTAATAAAAGGCCTCTATTTGAAGGTATTCATGTATGAGTAGACGTCTACGAATATGTACAACATTTTCATTTGATTGTGATGAAAATATGTATGAAGAGATGCACTTTAAAACAATAACTTCAACAAAAATACATTAAAGAAAGAAAAGAAAACGTTTTGGAAAAACTTTCCACCAACAGCCAAATTTTGAAAATATGTTTGTTTCTATTATTGAATAGCTCTGCTTAAGCCCCAAGCTAATTATTGCTTTTATGATCCAGTTTTTATATGCAGCTAAATAACTTCCTTAGCATGTCAAAATTAAAAACAATTTTGTTTGAATAATACTGCACAACAAATTAAAACTTTTTCCGAAATTATTACATTCTAACGACTATAGTTGTAGCAGACAGAGCAAACAAAATAGATTCAGTAAATTGTGACTTTTATTCGCTTATGAAGGGTTCCGTGCGGACACTACATATCGATTCTCACAAGTAGAAAGGCCCTAACTCCTATTTTCTACGAAATCAAATTTTTCACACAAACACACCTCGTCACAAAAATTTATTGCAATAGTGTAAAAATAACGCTTTTACAATCAGTTGTACTGTTTATTATTATTTTTTTTTTTTACCTTCACCTGTAAAGTTACAATTATTTGAGTTAGGGCCTTTCTACTTGTGACCAACGATATGTAATACTATACAAACTTAACCCTATATTATATATAGTTTTGGCATTTTGGCGTTTTTTTTAGCTTAAGACTTTTTTTAAATTTAAGCGTTTTTTTTTATTTCTGGTGCTTTTTATCCTTTTTTTTAATGTATTACTTTTGGCGCTTTTTTTTGTTTTGGAGATTTTTTTGGTTTTTGGCGTTTTTCCCCATTTTGGCGATTTTTTTGGGTTTTTAGAAATTATTTTAGCTTAAGAGATTTTTTTTTAGATTGGCGCTTATTTCGTTGTGACGATTTTTTTTTTGTTTTTGGAGATTTTATCAAATTGGCGATTTTTTAGTTTCGGCGTTTTTGTACATTCATTTTGGCTATTTTTTCGGTTTGTGGCGATTTATTTTAGATTTAAAGATTTTTTAGATTGGCGCTTTTTTTACTTTGGCGATTTATTTGGATTTTGGGGTGTTTTTATTTCGGTTTGACGAATTTTTAAATTTAAGAACTTTTCAGTTTTTGAACATTTCAAAATTTTTTCGGGTCTTGGCGTTTTTAGTTTGGCGTTTTTTTTTTAATTTTGGCAACTTTTTCGGTTTTTGGCGATTTATTTTAGTTTAAAAGATTTTTATTAGTTTGGCGGTTTTTTTTCCTTTTGGCAATTTTTTTGGATTTTGGCGATTTTTTTTTGGTTTGGCGATTTATTAATTTTAGAGAGTTTTTAGTTTTTGAACATTTCAATGATTTTTTTTTCTTTTTAGTTTTTGTTTAGTTTTGGCGTTTTTTTTTTTGCGATTTTTTCGGTTTTTGGCGATTTATTTTAGTTTTAGAGACTTTTTTTTAATTTAGAGCTTTTTTTTCGTTATGCCGATTTTTTTTTTTTTTTGTTTTTTTGAGAATTTTTTTGGTTTGGCGATTTTTAGTTTTGGGATTTTGCACATATCAAGTTTTTTTCGGTTTTCGGCTTTTTTGGCGTTTTTTTCATTTAGGCGACTTTTTCGGTTTTTTGGCGATTTATTTTAGTCTTAAGATTTTTTTTAATTTGACTTTTTTTCGTTTTGGCAATTTTTTTTTTGTTTTTGACAATTTTTTTTTCGGTTTGACGATTTTTAATTTTAGAATTTTTTTTTAGTTTTAGTGTTTTTTTTTTTTTTTTGGTTTTTTGCGGTTTTTTTAGTTTTGGCTTTTTTTGCAATTTTTTCGGTTTTTGGCGATATATTTTAGTTTAGAGCTTTTTTCATTTTGGCGATTTCTTTTTTTGTTTTTGAAAATTTTTTTCGGTTTGTCGATTTTTAGTTTTGGGATTTTGTAGTTTTAGCCTTTTTGTTCATATCAAGTTTTTTTCGGTTTTCGGCGTTTTTTTTTATTTTGGCGATTTTTTCGGTTTTTTGCGATTTATTTTAGTCATAAAGATTTTTTTCATATGACGTTTATTTTCGTTTTGGCGATTTTTTTTTTGCTTTTGACGATTTTTTTCAGTTTGGCGATTTTTTAATTTTAGGATTTATTTAGTTTTAGCGTTTTTGAATATTTCAAGATTTTTTCGCTTTTTTGGTGTTTTTTTCATTTTGTCGTTTTTTTTCGGTTTTTGGCGATTTATTTAAGTTTTAGAGATTTGTTTTAGTTTGGCGCATTTTTTTTTATTTGGCAAGTTTTTTTTTTGGTTTTTGACGATTTTTTCGGTTTGGCGATTTTATAATTTTGGTAAAATATCAAGAATTTTCCTCTTACAGTTTCCAAAGATACAGCAAGTTGTCAAAATTACTTAGTCAAAATTACCTTAACTGATAGAAGACCCTTTAAGTTTTATTTATTAAATTTCAGTGTTAATTGTTGTAGTGTGTATAAAAATACACTAGCTTTGCAAATTTTAAATGACTATATATAATTGTAGGTATATACATGGAGTTTTAACATATTTCGTTGCTAGTTTTGGAACACCCTTTAATTTTTAACTTCATATATTTGTATACACATACATATATTTCAAGTCTATAGCTCTTACGGTTCTCGAGAAAATTGCCTGTGACATACAGAAGACGGGCATCGTAGCGAAAGCAATAGGCTTCCTTTTCAGCTTTGGATTACGGACGCCTAAAAAAAAAGATCCTTCCAATAAGTAAATAAATCTTAAAACATTTTAATTTGCACAGTTTATTAAATGCAGAGATATAAAAAATTAAAACAAAAAATAAAAAAATTTAAAAATACATTTTCTTTGAATTTGGGGCAAGTTTAAAAGCAAACCACGTACACACACGCGCATTAAACGGGCGTGATTAACTTAGGATCGATCCTTTCTAATATCTAGGGTGGGTGGGGTGGGTAGGGATGGGATGAGGCCAAATAAATGTTTCAATATTATTAATAATATTGATTAAATTAGCAAAAATGCATGCTATTGAATTTGTCACGTTCATTGTGCACCATATTGTTGTACTTCCATTTGTCATTGTCGGAGCTGTTTTTCGACCAAGAACTATTTGCTGCCGTATTGGAGGAGGAGTTTGTACTTGAGCTCTTGTGCTGGCCAAAGGAGCTTTGATACTTTTGGCCGCCGGATGTGGAGGAGTTCTTGGTTGCATTTGGTTCTTGAGATGTCGAACATTTTTCGGTGCGATTTGTATAAACCATTTTGTTAGATTTCTTTCTGTTCTCTTACTTTTTGTTTCCAAGGGTCTGGTCTGTTTATGAATTTCACTAGTAAATTTGATTGGTGTGTCTGCTGTCACGGCACGTATTGTATGTAAGTGAGTACTTTGAGCTCTAGATTGTTGGCGGCTCTACCACAGCGTGAGCCTCGGTTTGTAGCAGGATCGTTAGTTAAACTAAAATATAATATAAAGGACTGAAATTAGTGCCAAGTTTTTTTATAATTTTTTTTTTGAAGTTTATGCTCACCGTAGTTTACGTGATGTTGTGGGTGAGGAGGGTCTAAACATTGACACCAAGATTTTGTGTACTTAGTTTGACATATGTAGAATTTGAATCAAAAATGTATTTAGATGTGGTCTTAGTCCAAAATATAATCCAATTTTATGGCAAATAATCCTTTGGTTGCTGTAATTAGTTTTGCTTAAGCAATTATTTTTCCTTTTTGTCTTTTTTCTTTTTTTTTTTGAGAGTTTCACTGCTTTAAACTTTCTTTGGTGAATTTTGAACCACAACTAATGCACTCTCTGCTTAAACTTGAGCTTTAAATAATCAGCGTTTGCAGTGATCTCGATCTCTCCATGTTTTAATTCGTCTTTTATTAATATTCTAATGAAATGCAGTTGAAACACCTGCATAATTTAAATCTGTCTACATGACTACGAATATCTGCACATACAAACATACATACATACTTTGTAGCTAAATTTATTTTATTTGTTTAATTATTTATGCATAATGAACTGTTTGAAATCGAACTGGTTTAGTTACAACAACTCACTTTAAAAATAAACTTTTTACTCACATAAACCTGCGCGCACTCACGTACTCTTTCACGATTTAAATGTTATGAAAAAAATATTACTGGTTTTTCATTGTGGCGTTTAAAATGCCTTGTAGGAACATTTAGCATACATTTTCTTTAATAAAATATTGCTGGGAAAAATACATTTTATCAAAGTGTGTTACAGAATATTTTAATTCAAAATTTAATAGTCTCCTTTAATAAGTTATTTATGCATGTCGTCTAGATTTAAATTATTAAAATTCTACTGTGTTTATCGGAAGTAATGTTTGGTGAAAACATGAATAATTGAATAATAAATAAATTCTTGCAATTCCACTCCTTTTAAAAATACAATCAAACAATAAGAAACTAAAATAAATTCAGTAAAGGTCGATTTCGACTCGCCCACGAAGGGTTCCGTTCGTTCGGTTTCGAGCTTTTTTTCAATTGGCTTTTTTTTGTGTTTTTGAGGTTTTTTTTTTCAGTTTAAACGATTTTTTTTAGTTATGGCGACTTTTTTTTCGGTTTTCGGTTTTTTTTTTCATTTTGGGCGATTTTTATTCATTTTGGCGATTTTTCCGTTTTTTCGCGATTTATTTTAGTTTTAGAAATTTGTTTTTAATTTGGCGCTTTTTTCGTTTTGGCGATTTTTTTTTGTTTTTGGCGATTTTTTTTTTGTTTTTGGCGATTTTATAATTTTGGAATTTTTTAGTTTTAACGTTTTTGAAAATTTCCAGAATTTGTCTCTTACGGTTTCCAAGATACAGCAAGTTGTCCAAATTACATTAACTGATAGAATACCCTTTAATTTAGATTTTTTTAAATTTTAGTCTCAATTGTTGTAGTTTGTATAAAAATACACTAACTTTACAAATTTAAAGTGTATATACATGGGATTTTAAAATTCTTCGTTGCTCGTTTTGGAACACCCTTTAATTTTTAATTCTCGTGTATTTGTTGTTGTAGCGGACAAAAGTCTACACACTCTATCCAAATTTCAGGTCCGTAGCTCTTACGGTTATCGAGAAAATACCCTGTGACTGACGGAGGGACAGACGGACAGAGTAGCGAAAATAATAAATAAAAAGAACAAGAATGCTACTTACATTCTGCTTCTTTTTCTAATTCCCAAACAAAAGGCTTGTGAAAAAATACACATAATTTTTGAGGAAAAGAACCACGGTAATAAAAATCGGCGATGCCATATTTTTTCGAACATGGGAGTTTTTCACTTGAAAACAATTCACGATTGCAACTTTGGGTAAAAGGGAAATATTTCGAGGGAAAAATATTCACGATAGGGATGAAAATACGATTATGACAGATTGGCAACTCAAAATAATGTAACAACGCTACAAAATACATATGTATCAGAGATCTGCATGAACACGAATCAAACGGCATAATTTTGTCTTTTTGAAAAATGAATATTTATCTAGCACTTAACATTAAAAAAAATTGAAGTTGCTAATGCATGATTCATATTCACAAGACTATTTTTAATAACTGCATGCCATTGCTTGCATGTTCGGTTTATTCATATGATTCACAAAAGCAGTGATTTATGATTATGTATGAAAACATATACGCACTGTTTTATTAACTTAAGACTTCATCTGTCCCACGTGCTTTTGTGAGTATTTTCATTATTATATAAAACCATCAAGCAACATTAAAAAGGTTTTATTTACTTTTGCAAAAAGTACTTAAAAAGCAAGAGTTAGTTAAAAAATCTTAAAAATGGCTGAACTGTTTTATGCAGCAAAATTGGTCGAAATTGATTTGCGCAAAAGCTGTGCGAAATATTTACAGAGAGAGAGAATAAAAACAGAGACTATCGGCCTGGCCCATGATGTCACCAGAAATCATTCGATCGCATACTTATATTGAAAACAACAACAAATTTTCTAATGTTATTGTTGTTTGCAATTAGACGTGCCATACCATATTGCCAAAACAGTAAACAAAGCCAAAATTCAATTGTATGGTTTGTATGATTATGGCGAGTCACCTATAATCAAATACAGTGCTGCCCAATCAGTTTGGTTCGAACAGCTGTTTTGTATGGTAAACTCATTGAATTTGTAATTCTTGAAGGAAGAGTTTCCACCAAAAATAATAGTTCCAAGAAATGTTTTGCTGGAAAGAGATAACCCACATCCATACCTGTGGTCAAATTGTAACTAGAGAAATTCACCTTTAACAAACAAAATTATTAGTGTTGCCCAACCAGTTTGGTTCGAACAGCTGTTTTGTGTGGTAAACTCATTGAATTTTTAATCATTGAGGGAAGAGTTTCCACCAAAAATAATAGTTCCAAGAACGATTATGTTTTAGAAATTTTTTTGCTGGATACCTGTGGTCAAATTGTAACTAGTGTAACTAGAGAAATTCACCTATAACAAACAAAATTATTTACTACAAAATTATTATGTTTTACATTTAAAATATTTTTTATTTTACTTTGGCATCTTATGGCTGGCTTTTTTCCCTTTTTGCAATAAAAAACTTAAGCTTAGCTGCACTTTCTCTAGGGGTCAATTCCATTTTTTTTTCCTTTTATCCCACTGTATTACATATTAATTACTTACGGCCGTGACTCACTGTCCTACACAATCGTGCGACTTTTGGAGAAAATACATATGATATGATGGAGTTTAAGAAAATTTTCAAAAGACAATAACAACGTTTGTATTTTTCGCAAGTCGTGCGATTGTGTTGGATAATGAGTGCCAGCCCTTAAACATTGAAAGTTGGTAATATGATTTCTTGGTAAATCGAATACTTTGAAAGTCATGAAAATAATATTACTAAGGAATAACTTTCACTTAATTTTTTTTTCTGGAATTGAATAATTTGAATTTAAGCTCGAACACCTCCAAAGGATCGTTAGAGGTAGGAAATGTACTGGATCCACTGGTTGTCGGCTTAACCAATTGGACCTCTGATCAGACTTCTCAAAGGATTGTTATCTCACATTTTCAGGCCAACGCATAAATTAAAATTAAATTTTAAATATTTCCTAGGTATGTATAATATATGTTCATATATATGTATGTATGTATTTATATAAGTATGCATAAACATAAAAATTAAACTAAAGATTTTATAAATTAAAATCTTTTTTATTTTATTGACACTTAATTAAATCAAAATTCCGGTTTGCAACAAAGTAATTGCCATCTAGGGTTGCCAGTGTTGTGTTGGCAAAAAAAGGCCCAAGAAATACCCAAAAAATAACTCAAATATGTGGGACATTCTATTCCTTATAACATATATGGTAGCTGAAAAATACCGATGTGGTGTCATATATGCATGACTCGAAATAAGGTATAATTTTAATTATGTTCTTCTTTTTAGTAAAAAGCAAATTATTATTTATTGGTTTGATTTAAAAGCTAATCAAAAGATCTAAAACTTTTTAAAAAATCACTTTAAAAAGTGGTTGGTGTAACTGATTGAAATTTGTAAGCGCAATAATATTTCTTTCAACATATCGAGCCATAACCGCTAAAAAGCTTAAGTGACAGATTTGTTGGACTTCGTTTTTTGACGTCAGTGGATTCTTTACGATCGCAAATAATCAATGTTGGCCAAAAAATAAAGTTCAAAAATTATGTCGCTTAAGATTTTTTGGAGGTTACGCCACGATATTGGAATTTTGTCAATTAGGTTGTGTAATGTATTGGGAAATTCTTTCGCAAGTAATAAAACCAAACAAAATTGGATTTAAAACGTTTAATAACGAAAAACAAACAAAATAAATTTTAGAACCCTAAAAAAACAATTTTATATAAAAATAGAGCAGTGAACATGCTTAAGCATGTTTGTGTTAGTAAAACGACTTGTAGGGTTAAGTTGGGAACGATAATGAAAATTTAAATGTCTAGTTTTACAACACAAAAGCAAGAAAAAAAATCAATATAATAAGTTGAAAAAAAAAAAACAAAAGCGTGAAGGCGGTTACTTATAGAGTTGTGCATCTCATGAACGAACTAGTTCAATTGAACGATTCACTTCACTGAGCGCTGTGAGCCGTTCAATTCACTGAGTGCTTTATGCTACTACTCTGTAATTCGAAACGAAAGAAAATGCTTTCGAATTTGTATTTGTTTGTTTTGTGCTACAAATGAACTGAGCTACTGAGCCAACTAAATGAAATACTTCAGTAAAGTGAACTGAGCTGAAAAGAGCTGAGAAGCACAACTCTAGTTACTTATTTATGGTAACCCTGATCCAAAGAATTGATTTTAATCATCCAGTCTCCCAGCCAGCCAGACTAACAAGAAGGAATTTGCATAACAATTATGTATAATAAAAAGTTTCCCACATATACTTTTTTCTCAACAATTCTCAAACTGGATCAGAGGCCAGACATTATCATAAGACAAAATTAAATTTTTCAAACTTTAAAAAATTAGCATACTTTTCAAAATGCATCCTTAATACTAACTACATGTACGGTACATAAAATAAATATTAAACATTCCATTGAAATCTAGTTTAATTTTAATTACAATATTTTGAATTTGTATACATATTCTGTAATTCATTACATTGAACTAAATTATTTAGCGAAATGATTAAATATCTAAATACCAGTTTTATTATCTGTCAATAGAACTCATCATTGTAATTTTATGTAAAAATATTGTATATATTACATATATATTTTTACCTGTTAAGTTTTTTACCTGGCGAAGATACGAGTACAAAGCCAAACGATTAGCAAGCAGACTTGTTTTTGTGTCTAGAGAATTGGCTGATGCAATGCAACTTGTACTTTTCATCAGTTCTCGCGAGAAATAAAAAAAACCGGTAAAAAAAATATGTCATATTATAATGGCCTCGGACACATGTAGAAATATATACATTTGCGTATAGCATACAAATATGTATATATCTATATTATATGTATATATAATCATAAAAGCGTATATTTAGGAGACATTGACATCTCTAAAATGTAACTTTGTAATTGAATTTATTTCTTCCTCCTCTTTAGAGTGAAGTTTTATAAAAAAAAAATAATTCATCAGAAGATTGTGATTGAATTGCCCATTAAGGAACTTAACCATAACCATGCCAAACAGCTGTTCGAACCAAACTTAATGGGCAACACGTGCTATAACTACAATCAAAATACAATACAAAACAGCTGTTCGAAAAAAAACTTATGGGCAACACTGTATTTGATTATAGGTGGCTCACCATAATGCCATAACTCTCAGCATAGAAACCAATTGAATTTTGGTTTGGTTATGGCTATGGCATTATGGCTATGACATGTCTAATTTCAGCTATAATATCATAGCCATAGCCATAACCACAGAAACCATATAAATCATGGCGAGTCACATCACATAATGACACACAGTGTTGCCAATAAGTTTGCATGGTTATGGTTATGGCACGTTTAATTGGACCTAAATATATTTTAAACGAAACATGTCATCATCAACCGTATTGAGTCGAATATTCGTCTACGAGTATTTTGTCATAGAATAAAGAAAATTTGTACAAGCAAATAAAAATATTTGCAAAATAAATTAACTAAATCACTGTTTGTACGGCATAGCAAAAATACACAAACTTGGTAGCACTTCTATAGATAACTTAGTTATGTTGCCAACACAAATACAGCCCAATTATGAATGACAATTTCCTTGGGATTTTTTCCCCTTTTCCCATTCCTTCTATTATGAATTAGAATTTCCCCGGGGAAAAAAACAGGGATAGGAAGAATTTCTTGAGAGTTTTCTCTCAACTAATGAAGGAAGATTTATTTTCCTCTAATATCAAGACCGATAAGAAAAACTATGAAATTTACAATTCCCTTTGTACATACAGTCCTTGGAAATTTAATCAATTCGGTGACAATTGAAGCAAGCGAGCGTACTCATCCTATGTCTGGAGAAAATGGGAGAGTGTTAACAAAAGTAGGGAGTAGTGTATGGTGAAAAGAAGTCATATCGTGTAAATGGTTACATATTCACCTTTTTCTTGAACTGGGACTCGTTCTAGTATTGTAATAAACTGTAAACATGTTTGATGTGGCTGAATCCAGGACCTATCAAAATAAATATATCTTTTTTTCGTTGGATTTTCTTTACATTGGAAGCTGAAGCAGTGCCTCATAGCTAACGTGGCCAGATGTGGCAAAAAACGGGATTTTGAAGATTATATCCTCAAAAAGCGGGATTTAAAAATAAATATGAAAAAGCGGTATGTATAGGGTGTTTTTTATTGAGGTATAGAACTTTAAGTTGGCATCACTTTTTTAACTGGCGGCCATTTTGTCAGCTGTCAAGTGATTAATATTTAGTTTGGTTTGCCATTTCATCATGAACAGGTTGACAAAAGAACAACGCTTGCAAATCGTGCAAATTTGCTTTATTCGAGCCAGCCGAATTGGCTTTATTCGAGCCAGCCGCGGCGGCCACATGCCCGAAATCATATTTAAACATTAATGGCATAAAATTATCCTTCCAATAAAGCCAAATTGATGGACATTAAAACGATTTTCTTGTGTTTTATTTCAATTCTAAGTTCTATACCTCTAAAAAAAATCGTGCAAATTTGCTTTATTCGAGCCAGCCGAATTGGCTTTAATAAAGCCGAATTGGCTTTATTCGAGCCAGCCGCGGCGGCCACATGCCCGAAATCATATTTAAACATTAATGGCATAAAATTATCCTTCCAATAAAGCCAAATTGATGGACATTAAAACAATTTTCTTGTGTTTTATTTCAATTCGAAGTTCTATACCTCAAAAAAAACACCCTTTACTTAAGATACACAGTTTCTAACATGAGAAAATGTATATGTATAAATATGTAGGTCGGGCAAATTTAAAGTTTTTTGAAGAACTTGTGAAAACTCTAACTTCAAGAAATTCTGAGTATGCACGTTTTTAGAGGACCACTTGGACATGAATCTATGACCAATGCTGTCCGCCAGAATTGACTCCAAAAAAAGTGCGCATCCTTCAGAAAATGCCAAGTTAAAAACTTGGCAATCGAATCGCACCAAATTTCTCGTTTTCAAAAAGTTAAGAATGCTCCTGCAGACGTGTTTAAAATCATACGCAATAGTTTTCTTTCCAATTTGATATATGGGAATCTATATAATAAAACAATTTTTAAAAAATCTAATAAAATATTTCTATTGTCGGAGTTAGTTTTCTAAAATCGTGCGGTTTCAAATCGATCGGTTTACAGAACAGGGTCAAATTCAGAAATAGATTAATGGGCAATAATAAAGGAGGAGGAGAGAGAACCTTCTCAAATAAATTTGCATTACTTTTTTCCGTCTCGGTTGCCTCATTTATTGCAAAAGTCCTTTCGAAATGCATTATAGCTTAACACAGCTCTGTTAGGACACTAATAGAGCTCTGTTAAAGAGCAATGTTTGTGTCAAGGGTTATAAATCTATACAAGCACAAACTTGAAATTCCAACAATTCCGACAGTAAGTAATGCAGTGATAATTTTGAAACTCTTCATGACATGTTATTAATGAGAATTGTATTCTACAAATTAGCTGCACTACAAGCGTATTACCACATTACATTTTAATAAAAATCTAATAAGAGATTGGAAGTTTCAAAAGCGGGATGTCTGGTCGGGTTACCTAACCGTAACTGAATTCCGTAGCACCATAAAGGTTTCAAATCCATCTAGAATGAGGATTTAATTTCAACCAATCAGGCAATGTATCTGAGTTAATTTAAGTTTCATTTGTGTTAGCTTACAGTCATGGTTCCATGTAAACCGTCGATCAAGGTGTATACCAAGGTATTTCACTTGTACAAGTTGACGAACAACTCTGTCTCTCTCCCTCTCTCTCTCTCTTCATAGGGTAAATGTTACCTGAACACACTTTTATTCGTTCCTTCCATAACTTCATCCATAGTTCAATAGGATACTATTACGAATATTATATATTATATGTACTACGAATATTTTTTTGTTTAGTTTGTCTATATAAGAAACACTCCGCTGGGGCATGAATTATGTATTGCGAATATTTTTTTTTTTTTGTGGTTGAGTATATAGTATATAAGAAAGACTTCGCTGGGACATCTGTTCAATGTGAAGGTTAAACAATGAATCAATATAAATAGACTGCCAAGTCACTCTGGAACAAGTCCCGTAATTATACTTATATATTAACCTAAGCTTAACTGGTACGTATTTATACTTTTGAAATATGAGTGCCCCTATAATCGGGTGGTTAGTGTGCTAGCCGTCCATGCCGTGGGTTGATAGTTCGAATATAAAAATTTTTTTCACTTAAAATTAAAAATAAGAAAAAAAGTTCAAGTTTGAGTTGTTACAGTTATATAAATGTCGGAATGACATTGATATATAATTTATATTCTACACGAAATAGTTCCATATAAGAGAGTTAAGTGATAAGTCACAAGGTGCATACAAGGTATCAATTAACCCCATCCTAGGCCATTACCATTTAAAAGTGACTGGTCCACTTCATAGGAAGTGTTAGAACTCGGACTGGTACCTATCACTTGAAGACCGTTCACGTGACTAGTCTTGTGTCAGTTCCATCTCCTGCAGGGTGGTAACGCTGTTTATTTTATTTTTTATTTCAGCAAAAAATATATTTATGTTAACAAATAATCTTATTGGCTATAAAAACACAAATTTTTTATTAAACTTCTATTGCTGAACTCTTACTTTATTGCAGAATAAAATGTGAGTATTAAACAGCTGATCCAGATTTTACACTCTCTCGTATTTGCTTATTCCCCGGCTATTTAGAATAGGAGGACTATTCCAGGGAACAAATGATGGGAATATTCATAATTGGGCTGATAGTGTAAATGTACAAAATATCAAATAGTTATTTGTTTTAATTGTCATTATTTGCTTCTATCAATGTTTTTGTGCAATATTTATCCCATTATTGTTTTTTTTTTTTTTTGTTATTAAACATTTGTAAGCGTGGCAACCTCATTCATTCATTTTAACTTTAACGTAATAACATACCGTTGAATGGTTATTGGTTTGCTGCAAAAATAATGTAATTTGAATATACTGTGCCGCAAACCAATAACCAACCGACGATACTTCCATTATACGAAACAATCCCCGCTATCGTGAATGTCAAGTTTAATTTTAATTCCTCACGAAGGAAAACATTCCATTGTGAATCATCCTTTTATTTTTTTCCCCGCTATAAGTTCTCAGTGAATGTAAAAAATGTGAAGAAGACAAATCTTCTTAAAAAACTTAAAAATTAATTGCAAATCAAACAAAATTAAGTTTAACAATAAGAAATGCACATAATTTTGGATTTCAAATGAAATTTTTGTAAGAGTAAAGTTGTGCTTTTAAATAAGATATTCTATGTATAGTGTAAACAAATTCTTTAGTATACCACCGCCATATACTATAGGCGAAAAGGTGCTGTTTGGGATTATTCTTAACAATTGTAAAAACTATTTATTGATATTGTCTTAGAAATAAATGTTTAAAACCTCTAGTAACATTGATTTCAAAGGAAAGTATTGAATATAAAAATAATTTGTAATAAAATCGCCTGTAAATATCAAATACAAAAAATCAAGGGAAAAGTGAAAAAAATGCCCGTGAAAACTATTGACGTTTTCTTTTCTAGGAGAATATTTTACATTTATTGCACTTTTCAATGCAAATTCGTAATAAAATGTTTTTTTTTTAATATAAGTTTTATTAGAAATTATTGTATCACGTCTAACGAGTGTGTAAATTTTTACGAATGCTAAATTAAATTTTTCTCAATAAAAAGCTAAAAAAATTTATAGAAAAAAAAAATTCCATTATATTCAAGATAAAGGCAATGAAATCAAAGATAAATATTTCTATGCAAAAATTATTCACAAAATTGCAATATTTTGGGAAAAGGGAAAATAATTCGAGGATGAAAGTTTTTGACAATAGGTGTGAAATAATTTCATTAAATCAAATAATCACGTTTCACATTATGAAATTGTTCTTTCTGCAATTTTTTAACTCTCTTTCAAATTTGCATGTGTTTGTCAAAAAAAAAACTAAACTAAATTTTTTTTTATAAAATTCTGTTTTATTTATACATTTATAAACATTATTATACATTATTCGGCTCTGTTCTGTAAACCGATCGATTTGAAACCGCACGATTTTAGAAAACTAACTACGACAATAAAAATATTTTTTTAGATATTTTTAAATTTTTTAATATATAGATTCTCAAATATCATATGTGAAAGAAAATTATCGTGTATGATTTCAAACACGTCTGCAGAACCATTATTAATTTTTTGAAAACGAGAAATTTAGTCGGATTTGGTTTACAGAACAGGGCCGATTATTATACATTACTCGGTCCTGTTCTGTAAACGGATTAATTTGAAATCGCACAATTTTAGAGAACTAACTCCGACAATAGAAATATTTTTTTTAGATATTTTTATTATTATTTATTTCCCAAATATCATATCCGAAAGAAAATTATTGTGTATGATTTTAATTTTTTGAAAACGAGAAATTTACTCGGATTCGGTTTACAGAACAACAAACAAAAAATTAAGTCTGTTAGCCAAAAATGTTATAAAATATGCAAACATTTAATAAAAAATGCAATTTAGACTTTATGAAAGAATAATTTCGTAGAGTGAATCTGAACTTATATTATTTCATTGCTTGTTCTTCCATGTCAAAAATAAATTCGGATAAGCTAAGATTCATAAATGGAGGCAATACTGAATGTATTAGTTTCCCTGGAAACTAATTAATCTTTTGCCGTGAATAAAATCCTGACATTTTAAGTACCCAAAGTTGATAAATTCAAATGCTGGTTACACTGAATCTATCACGAGAATTCTAAACATTCCGCGGGAACTAATTAATGTTTTCTTGGGAATAAAATCCTAATATTTCAAACAGATGATAAGAAAGCAAGAAAGTGCAAATGTACATTAATGGGGTAGATAAGGATCACTGTATATCGTTTTCTTGTCAAAACTGAAATGATTTTTTTGAAAGTGCAAAATCATACAAATTTAATTTGTTATCATAACTTTAATTTATTACAAAAGCTTCCATTCGTAAATGCAACTGAAGAAATAATACCAGGGATAAATCACAAACAGCTGATCTGCTGTACTTCCTTTACTTTTAATATTTTTCCTACCATACCCGACGTCGTCGTCATCAGGAATTTAAACAAAACGAAGTGTGTAAGAATGAACATATGCACGTCATTAAAAAACAAATAATTTATAAAACCCGTTCGTTCGGTAGTTATGTTCTGAGAATTTCTTAGCAAAATTTCTTCAGTCTATAATTTTAGGGGAAGCCCTCTAAGAAATTTGCATTTGTTAATGTTTAAATATTCGTACATACAAATACGAGTACACACATATGTACGTATGTATGTATACTAAGATATTCCTCTGTTTTGGTAACGACAACTTGACGCGTGTTTCACCGTCAATGAACCTAAAAGATTAGCAAAGCTCGTCAAAAAAAAATATATATATAAAAAAACCAACAAAGTAACGCCCGTACAGAAGCTGTTAGAAATACGTGAGTAAAATCACATTAAACTTGTCCAAGAAATACAAAACTTACTGCCTGTCCCTCGATGTCGCCAGAAATCGTTCGATCGACAACTTGTTTTTTAAACAACAATAACATTAGAAAATTTGTTGTTGTTTGTAATGCAAGTTGTCGATCGAACGATTTCTGGCGACATCGAGGGACAGGCCGTTAATGTTACTCTTAGCGATTTACATATGTATGTATTTAAACATTTTGTTTAGTGATAAGGAAATTGAAGCAAAATGTAATATTGTAAAAGTTACATTAAAAAAAATGCTTCGAACGAATAACCGCCTATGTCTTTAAAGCAATATTATTAGATGTTTGTGATATACATTATTGTACGCTTAAAGTAATTCTGCTACTTAACACCAGAGGCGCTGCAACGATGCTATAAAAATTAGGAAAATGCTCACTAATACTTCACCGTCTGCGGTCCGTTCTTTGTACCTTTCATGAAGAAGGTAATACACATACATATCGTCACCTAAAATCTGAAAGTCCGTAACAAACAAAAAATTCAAAATAATCTTGATTGATTATGATGTGTACAAGGGAAAGTGACGCGTAATCTGCAGCCAATCCTTTCTAACAGCCAGCGGCCCTGGCACCAGAATCGGTCTCCTTAAACACCACATGATTAACGAAACCTAAGCAGTAACGGGCCTATATTCCGCTTAGGAACTGCGAGGGGAGAAAATTTATATATATATATATATATGATATGATTAACCAAAATACATCTTTCCTTAAAATTTTACTCACATATATTCAAAAATACCGATTTTATTCAATTATTCAATTCGGCACCTAACAAATTAATAGTCTTGAATTTTAAAAGGTTTTTTGCTTCAGCTGTAAAAGAGTAGAAAGTGTACTTACAGCCTTTTGGATTTTAGGTGACGCTACGTATGTTTGTAAGCATATTAGCAAATAAGTAAAAAAAAACTCTTCAAACAATTTCGAAAAAAATAAAAATGTAAAACAATTGAAAAATATTGAAATGTGTTCTCAAGAGCCCCAGAGACGATCAAATAAACTCGTCAATCACATAATTGTGTGCATGCGGTTATGGCATGATATGCATGATATGTATTTGGTTTTACCTTCGGATCCACTGTCTGTCGGCAGTGTTAAAAGTGCCCTAGCATTTTGTTTAAAAAATTATATTGGTCTATGTTTTTAATACAATTCTCAGGGTCAAGTATAAAACGTACCAAAAACAGCGATAATGCCGGTCATTAAGTTTAAACCGATAACAGCCGACTTAGGCGGTTATAGCCCAATATAACAAAATGTTATGTTTTTGTTATAATTTATTCCATATGATTTTACCAGACGATGATGATTTGTGTTTTTTTTTTGTGATTTTGTTTTCCAAATCTTAAAAATTATTTATGCAAATCGATTAAATATCGTAAACTAGTTTATACATACTTTCAAAATTAGCACGCGGTTAACGCATGATAGTTAGACTGAAAAACACACATATAAAAACGAGCGCAAGGCAGAAATCAAACAACATTTGAGTTTTAGAAATCAAGCTGAAAACATCTTTACAATCTTTCAAGTCACTTGCAGTGTTTAAGACTTCGAGCAGCAACATTTATGTGTCAATGAGGTACAGAGCCGACCACAAAGCAAATTCAAACGCTAATATAAGGTAAGAGATTTCTCTTTTATGGTTTTATTAATATGTATTTCTCTCCAAAGAAGCTAATGTGTGAAATAATGTGTGAAACTAATTTATTTGCCTTTATTTATTATTTAGGCTTACGAAAAATTTGTCATCTAAAAAAGGTTCAAGAACCTCCAACTGCGGAAACCATTTGGAATTCTCCGTTTTAACGCACCTACAAAGCGTACCCTGATTAATTAAACTTGCCCACTCACAAAGAAAAAAATTCAATTGAAAATGGTCCACAAAAATCGCAAATCATCATGCAAAGTCGCAGATGTCAGCCCTTTGCGCAACTCGATGAGTGTTTCGAACAACAAACATGAATTGTCATCCAGTCCACGCATTGGCTACAAACTGGAAGTGCCCAGTCGGCCAAATGTTAGTAATGGAAACTCTTGCAATCCATGGCATTATAATAATATGATCAACAATAATCGTCAAGAGTTTAATAATTTGCACTTCTGTTAAAATAAAAAAAGTATTATTATTATTATTATTAAATAATTAAAACAACATTTTAACAAAGGAATTAATTAAACAGGATTTTTTTTTCAAAACTATTACAAAATACAGCTAGAGAAAGCTTACGAATACAAATCTGTGGCAATAAGGAAAAAGTGCTTAAGTCATATTTTAAACTTTCGAGTTGTTTTTGCGAAATGTATTTCTTTTACATTTAAATTGGAAAATTCGGTATTTAATTAAATGTTTTGTTAGGAAAACATCGTTCTGCACGCTACAAATAATACATTAAATTTGAAATATAAAGCGAAGTATGAGCTAAATTAAACTTTTATTCCATACGAGATTATAAATAAAAAAAATAATAAGCATTAAGTCATTACGCTATAACTTCCTGAAAAATGGCTCAAAATAATTGAGACTTTTTCCAGTGATACTTTTAATTATAAAGGTTAGACGGGTGTAATTAACACAAAATCGACTTACCTCGACTTAAGCACTTTTTCCTTTGAAAAATTAATTAAAAATTTTATATACCCTGTAGAAAGAAAGCGATGATTACCAACTTATTATTTTTGGCATTCTGCACTAGTAATTTGAGGGCCAGGTTATCTCATGATGTGAACTGGACAGCAAAATTTTGCGATTTGAATCCCTGTTAGACTTTTTCGCATAGGCTTAGGGGGTGCTTTTCCTTCCAAGAATTGCTGTTGCCTTGCCCCCCCCCCTTTAATTATTAAAAAGTGCATGTATATATTTTAATATTATTCATGAAAATAAGCATTCATAGTGCACCCCACCCCCTCCCTAGAAGAAATCTATAGCTACGCCAATGCTTTTTCGTGTTCTAAATTATGTTTTTATATTCCTAATAAAACATTTTTTAGAAATTAAACATTTTTGTATGAGGACTACCCTAATGATTGAAGATGGACGCTAGGTGTATTCTGAACAAATGTTGGGGCAACAAAAGTATTGGGGGTCGTTCATATATTTGACTCCACTAGGGTCACGCTGTTAGCTAGTTAGGGCGATGGGGGTAATTGTACAAAAAATAATATTTTGTATGGGAAGCCCCTAAGGAGCTTAGATAGGAAGTGGTAGTTCATAAAAAATTTTGTTGGAGGGGAGGAATATTAGGGGGGGTTGGTTTTAAATTTTATACCTCTAGGAGCAACTCAGGGATAGTTGTTTTTATATTCTTAATAAAACATTTTTGTTTGGGAACTACCCTAATGATTGAAGATGGAGACTAGGTGTGTTTTGAACAAATGTTGGGGCAACAAAAATATTGGGGGTCTGTCCTATATTTGACTCCTCTAGGGGTAGTCTCTGCCTAGTTAGGGCGTTGGGGGGTAATTTTATAAAAAATAATATTTTGCATGGCAGGCCCCTCAAGGAGCTTAGATAGGGAGTAGTATGTTCATAAAAAAATTTTTTGGGGGTTGGTTTTAAATTTTACACCTCTCGGAGCAAATCAGGGATAGTTGTTTTTATATTCCTAATAAAACGTTTTTTAGAAACTAAAAATGTTTGTATGGGACCACCCTAATGATTAAAGATAAAAACTAGGTGTGTTTTGAAAAAATGTTGGGGCAGCAAAAGTATTTAGGGTTGCTCATATTTTGTATGGGAGCCCCCTTAAGCAGCGCAGATAGGGGGTTAATATTTTCATAAAAAACGTAGCGGGGAAATATTAGTGGGGGTCGGTCTTAAGTTTTACCTATCTAGGAGCAACTCAGGAACAGTTGTGAAGCTTTTTGTGCATTTCGCCTCTTTCCCCTAGTTTTAAACTCGATGAGGACCCATTTACCCCCTTCCCATGCTCTTGCATTTTTTTTTTTTTGCTAAACCTTATAAAATAAGCGGTACTAGCGTGTTAAAATCCTGTTGCCAAGGATTTCCATATAACACTATTCCAACCCTAATACACAGGCAATTTTATTGTACAATATAAATTATTGCACAATAATATTGCAAATGTATGGTTAGCTTTAAATTCCATTAAAAATGTAAAATATGGCGATAATTCTTTAAATGTTGCAACTAATTCGCAATGTCGTCAAAAATAATTTGTTCACAAATGAAAATTTATTGCAATAAATTTCATACATATCACAATTCTTATATTTATATTTTTTTAAGATTAGTATAGTAAACGTTTTACATTTAAGCCAAAAGTAAAGTCACGTGTCTTTCATATGTACGTATTAATGCATTTGAATGTATTAAAATTTATGAAAAGGGAAAATAATCCCTGAGCAAAATTTATTTGCAAAACGAAAATTTTTTTTCTTTTGTTCAACCATCCACAGAAAAATACAAATATCTTAATGGCAAAAAGCTAACGTGTGTGCAGGGGAGTTGAAAGCCTAGACCGCTAAATATATATATATTTATTTATATTCATAAATAAACTTTATACGCAAAACATTTTTTTTTATAAGAAATAATTTCTTATGCGAGCTCAAATTCCGTATTTTTTAATTCTCATTATAGAATAAAATACTTTGTTTGCCTTTAGAAAATTATATTAATTAATAAATACACACATATCATTCTATAATAAGAATTAACAAATACTGTACTAGAACCCGATTAAAAAAGTATGCCTTCATTAAAAATTTCATCACATTTTTTGTTTCATATGAAATATTCATTCCCTCAAAATTGGGATTTGTGGGCATTTTTGGCACTAAATGTGAATTCGTACAAAATTAATCCTAAAACTAATTTTAAGATTTGAGTTATTTCTTATGATTAATGTCCGTAATTTCTACAAGTAGATATCTATTGGTGCCTAGATATCTATCGTCTAAGTTGAATTTTATAAGGCAAACTCTTGGGTAAAAACCTTAGGTAAATTACCTGTGTGTAGAAATTACGGGCATAAGTTTAGATTCGAGTCCTTTGAAAAAACTGAAATAAAAAAGAATTAGAGGCTTAAAATGTTCTTCGTAGGATTTTACATGAAATTGTCGTATACATCCTACATCTCAAACGCAAGTGTGATTAAGGACGAAATTAACCCTTGAATATATTTTAAGTTTTGACTAGTTTTCTACTGCCTTATTTATACCTTATTTACCCCTTTTTCTACAACCCAGACGGTCGTCTTGAGTATAAAATTTATATGAAAGGCGTTACTTTTTTTTAATGATTTTCATACACATTTTTAAGACGAGCCTGATTTGTGGAAAATGTTATATGGAAATCTGTTTTATAACCCTTAATAATTTTTCATACATTGACCTCTACTTTGTACATAGATAGCTTTGTACATAGATTTATAGTAAACTTGTATGGCTAATATTTTTATAGAACATTTTACCCGCGATATCCCCGTTTGAGGATACTTTTTCGAAAGATACAAAAAATCTCGTAACGGAAGCAGTTCAAAGTTTAAAATATTGCACAAATTTAGTCCTCTTAAGGTTTCGCATAAAAGCGCTAAACACATCTTATACCTAAAATCCACGGGCTTCACGGTTTTCTAAGGTCAACTTCAACCTCGTTTTATGTTAAATTGAGTCGTAGAACTTCCAGACTTGTCTGCAATACATCAAACTTTAAAACATAACTTGCAAATTTACTTTGTATAGTATGTTAAATAAACAAATAAATAAATAAAACATAACTTTTATTAAAAAAGCAAACTAAAAATATTTAATCAATTAAATCGCTGAATTTAAAAGCGTAAATTACAATTTTCATATTAAGCAATTAAAATACATGTTTATTATATTATTTACAAATATACATACAAACATGTGTATGTATGTATGTACATATGTGTGTATGTATATAAATATGATTGTGTCTCTAAAACAAAAATCACTTAATCATTTGCACGCCATTATCCCCAACATCCCACACCCACCCAATAACTTGCACAAAATCTTTTGCTGCCAACAAAACAGCCACCAACAACCACTTATGTACATACTCGTATTTTCTTCTTCTTTGTTCATTCATTCAATCTCTGCTGTATTGTCTTTATGGCTTGGCCACATTACAAGTCGACAACAAGATTATTACAAACAAAATAATCGGAATGGAAAGAAAAACACAGTTCTAAGGGGGCAACACATGTATTGTACATTTTTGACAATGACTTGGCAAATATGTATATTTACTTGGGCTTATGGCGACTTTTTTTCACTCTACGCAAAAGGGATTAATTTTTTTTTATGGGAATAAAAAACTAAAAAAAGGGATTAATTGCTTTGTGTATGGGAATAAAAACTTTATTCATGGCTCTGGCATCTTATGCAAATAAATGGTGCTGCCAACTTGCAAAAATAAAAAGTGCTACCAACTTTCGATTTTCATTTAAATATACAAAAAATTACGGTACTTTGACTTTTTTCTCAGTGAACTGAAACATACTCTCACATTCTATGCATATAAATATATATGTATATATATATATATATATATATATATATATATATCGGCCATGTTCTGTAAACCGAATCCGAGTAAATTTCTCGTTTTCCAAAAATAAATAATGCCCTCATTGATGTGTTTTAAATCATACATACTAAATTAATTTCAGATATGATATTTCAATCTCAAAGAAGTAGAAAACTACAAAGAGAGTGTGAAAAAATTCGCTATTAGTGGATTTAATTTTTCTAAATCGAGCGTTTTTAAATCGACTCGATTTACAGAACAGGCAGGTATATATATATATATATATATATTTATATATATTATTTATATATATATTTATATTAATCCATTATTTAATAATTATGTATATAAAATTTCATCTATTTGAGTGCGTTGTTGTCCTTTTTAAAATGTAAGGGAAAATATCCCTGCGGAAGATAATTGCAGTCTTAAAATATTCTACAAAATTCTTCCTCGTAAGATTCTAGATTCTAGCTGAACACATCATATACCTATGTACATATATACATATGTATATAAATAAAATGAAAATGTGACCCAGTAGGAACTATGAATAGCGCTATAGGTAATACATATAAAAATATTTTATTTAACTGAATCTAACGGCCTGTTCCGCGATGTCGACAAGGAAGTTTCTATCGCTTACTTAAATCGAAAACAAAAACAAATTAAGAAATTGAAAACAAAAACAAAATAGAAAAATTGTTTTTTTTTTTTTCAACACAACCCAGCAATAAAAAAATCGGAACAAGTTAGAAAGGTTTACCACTTTCAAGGCATATTAATAACTACAGGTACTGAATTTAATATTCTAAGACTGTTATTTATATCAAAAATTGTTCTAGACAACCTTTTAAGTGCTTACTATTCAGTTATTTGGATACTTCAGTCCTATAACAACCACGTGTTAAATTCACCAGAAATGTAATTACTTGGAACTGAGTTCATCAATGCTGTAACTAATGATTTGCTGGGAAGTAAATAAAAGCTATAAAATAAAAAAATTTGTTTTTTTTTTTTTTTCAATATAAGTAAGCGATAGAAAGTTTCTTGCCGACATCGTGGACCAGGCCGTAAATTATTTTTAATTTTTAGTACTTTTAGTAGCAAATATTTGTGGCCTTACCCACCTTTGTAAATGCAACATATTGCCACTTTCATAGCTCAAGGTGTTAGCCAATTTTCGTAAGAATCGGTCAAATAGAAGCACAAGAAATATAATACTAAGTTTTAATGGGCATGTTCCCCCCAACTTTTTTAGACACAGCTTTATGCTATTCTAATAAATCAGTGCAAGTTAATCTCTATTTAAATGTGTTTAAACTAGCAAACCTATAAATCAATACAGTATTTAAACCATCTGTAAACGCATGAAATCGGGCGTTTAAACTATCAATAAAGGCCATATGGTTTTGTTACTTACAGACCATATGTTTGGCATTAAAAGAGCACTCAACTTTTTCCAAACCTCTACTTTTTCTTCAGATCTTGTTCGAACTGTTTTCTTACACTCTATTATTCTTCTATACTATTCTACTTCGCCAAGCATAAATATACATAACTCTGAGTAAAATTTGCTAACTTTTTTGCCTTTTTGAATGTGCAAAGAATTGATAGTCTGCTGAAAAACAGCTGTTAACATTTAACATTTATTCTAGTGCTGCAACAATATTTTTTTTTAAACTACACATAAGGTATGGTTCACTGATATACAACTGTTCACTTTAAACTACATTTAAATTGGAGTTTAGTTTAACTAAACCAGCGTTTAAACTTTGACTAATTTATTAGCCCTAAGAGCCCATACTGTTTGCCAAGTTTTGTGGGAATCGGATAAGTAGATGTACATTTAATTTAGTGCTAAACTTTAATGGTCGCCAAATGGAAACTATGCCCTCTTAGATAAAAAAAAGAATTTTTAAGATCGGCCTAAAAATAAAGACGAATTGGAAACCTACCCTTTTTTTGAAGTCATTCAAAAAGGAGACAAGTTTCTTATAGATTTTTTTTTGGTAAAAACAAGTGGGGTAATATGTAATTTAGCTTTAGTGTAATGTGTCTCTTAACAGCTTCTACAAAAGGAACGGAACATGTATTTATGTCTTTATAAAACATACAAGTATTTTAAGTACATAAAAGTATAATACGATTATTACACATGTAAGGACATGATAATGTTATTGTTGTTGTTAAAAACATTTTCTAATGGTGTATGTCAGTCAGTATGCTGTGCGTTTGTTTGTTCTTAAAATATCGATTATAATTTAGAATTTAATTTTCCTGGTTTTCTTCCACTTGCACAGATTTAACATGTGTGTGTGTGTGTGTGTGTGTGTGTGTGTGTGTGTGTGCTTTACTAAGAATTTTAAGTGAATATTGTTATTATTATTTTTTTATTATTATTTTACATTAAAGACGATTAATCATAAACGAAACATCAATTTCAGTTCTTGACCCCTGCTGACATTACAACACACTTACACAAGTATACACACACACGTAAAGCTTTCTTCTTCTTTGAATCTGGCAAAACACCCTCAATTAAGCACACACACACACACACACACACAAAAAAAATATGTTATTGCACTGAACTGAACATTATGATTGTCGTAATAATAGTTTTATTAATAAAAAAAACCACTCGAACTGTGTCCTTAAATTTGAAATGAAACCAATTGCTGCTATTTATGTATTTTATTGGCTCAATTTTCATGTAAGGACATTCATGCTCACTCACACAAATATGTACAATTGTAATGCAAACTTTATTAGTAACATAAATATGTTATGAAATGTGTGCTCAATCGAACATTTGGATATTCGCCCTTGTCACACTTGATGATAATCCTCTTTGATTTAAAATTTAGAGAATGGGAGGTTTTCTTTTCAATTGACATCAGCATCATTATTATTATGTTCCTTTGGGGCAAAAAAAGGTTTGCTGGCTTTGTGGTCATTTTGTGAAGGAATTGATTTATTTATTTTCATTTTTGTCAATGCACAGTATGTGATATCTAAGGTATTTCTATTTATATTATATTACTTATCAAAACTTTTAACCAAACATTAAAGTGAAAAATTTTCCATTTGATGAATTAGATTTCTGTCATTCGAAATAAAAAATTATTCGATTAATTGTCACTCTTTTTTTTGTGATATGAATAATTTTGTTGTTATTTATAATAAAAAATATTCGAGAATTTTCTGCGAAATACTTGAATAAACTACTCAATTATAAGTTTAAAAATTAAAATATTAAAATTAGTTAATGTCGGCTGATAACGATTTTGGGAACGCTCAAACTAATTCAGTTTCTTTTTTTTTTCTTACAAACCCCAAGATCTGATCTAAGGAAATAAAAATTGGATAAGTTAGCCGGGGAAAATATAAAAATTCTCTAAAAAATAAAAATGTTTCATGTTTTCACTGAAACTTTGTTGTTGTACTACTTGTTTGACAGCAAAAAAAAAATTATTTAATATTTTTTTATATACATATATATTTCATATTTCGATTAAAAAAATTCATTCGAATAATCGAATAATTTTTTTAATTAAAATTAATAGTACTTAACTTTTTTTGTCAGCAAAAAAAAATATTTCATATTCCTTTGTTTTGCATTATATTGTATATTTCGATAAAATAAATTTTATTCGATTAATCGAATAATATTTTTTTTAATTTTTATTTGAATAATTTTTGGCAAAAAATAATAATTAAATAATTTTTTTTATATAATGTGTATTTCGAGCAAACAATTTGTAATCGAATAATATTATTCAGCACATATTCGATTAATTTTGTGCTAGTATAAAAAAATAATAATTAAATATTCGTTTTTTTCTGTATTATAATGCGTATTTCGAACAAAGATTTTTTAATCGAATAATTTTTTTTAACATTTCATATTCGAATAATTTTGGGCTATAAAAAATTCAAATATTAAAGTATGTTTGTTTGTATTGTAGTCCATTATTCAGATAAAGTTTTTCATACATTATTTATTCGAATAATCGAATATATATTAATTGCTACGCGATTAGTCAAGTAAACATTTATTCAAACTTATACATATGTATTTGTATATTAATGCATGAGTCGAATAAAAAAAAATTTAAATAATGGACCTTATCGTGGTTGGCGTATTTCGACTTCGCCTAACACATTTTGGTCCTAGATTAAAGAAAAAAATGCTGCGAATCGATGTCCAAATACGCCAACCACGATAAGGGGGAATAAAACAAAAGTCTAACTCGTTTTTCAATTCCTTAAGTTAATAAAACTTTTTATATATTATTTATTCGAATCATCAAATATATTTAAAAAGTTGCAAGATTAATCGATTAAAAAAATTTATAACTTTTAGTGGTACAAATTCATATTCATATTAAATAAATAATTAATTTTTTATTCGAATAATTTTCAGCTCGAATACAAAATGTTTCTAATTTGTTTTTATTATTCGAATAAAACTGCCTATAAATTAATTACTCTTTAAATTAAACCATGAGGCGATTAAACCTGTTTTTTAATATTCTGTTCTTATATGTATAACAGTTTATAGCGAATAAAACTGCTCATTCTAATAATCAAATAAAATTAATTGATCGAATAAAAATTTTCAATCGAATAATCAAATAAAATTAATTGATCGAATAAAATATTTAACTAGTACATGTTATTTTTTATCTTTATTTTACTTTTGCTTAGTAAGATCGACTTATTTAATTTAACACATAACGAATAATCGAATAAAGTTTAAAAATTTTTAAATTAATCGAATAATTTTTTTTTTCATTTTTAGGTTTTAGAACATATACATACATATGTACATACATATATGCATGTCGAAAAAAATTTTATTTTCTTCGTTTATTCGAATAAACTCTTGACTCGCATAAAATATTAAACTAATATTAATTTTCTATTTGTATGTTATTCCATGATAAATTTTTAATGTCATACGATTAATCGATTAAAAATTATTCGAAATTTTATTCGATTAATTGTATTACTGATTATTGATGATACGTATGTACATATGTATGTATGTACATGTCTGTATGAATGTTAAGAGCGGCACTGCGAACAAAATTTTTTTTTCAATAAAATCCATAAATTGAAAATTTTTAAAGCCACAGGCAGGAATGAAATTAAATTGAAAAACTTTTAAATTAAATATTATATAATTGTTAATTTAAACTTTTGTACAACAAATATATACATACATAGTAAGCCGTAAATTCATTTATACAGTGGAGTTGGATTATAACGAACATCGGTCATTACCACGTGCTCGTATAACCAACATATCCGTACGCTTAAGGCAAACTCCGGTTGTAGGACATTTTCATTTGTAACCAACTGTCTTTTAAGTCTGCATTTAATTTAATCTTGGGAAAAGGTTATAAAATAATAAAAAAAAAATGTTTTTATAATAAATAATTCTTTTACGATTCTTTATTTTTTTAACTTGAATTTTAATTTCCCTGGGAAAAAATTACCATAAACTCGTTTGTTACTCCATTTACAACAAACGATTCACAAGCCAATTAGCCTTTTTATTCACGCTCCTTTATGCCACTCTCCCCTCTCCAGGATATTCTGTGCATAATTTGGCAAAGTTGTCCCTTTTTTTGTCGTAAGATGACTTTTGGTTATGCTGCTCGTTTTCTCAAAATTTATGACTTTCATAATTTCGTTAATTTTAATGTTCTCAACAAACGTCTCGCATATCAAAAACACTTTCGCACCTTATAACAAAAGAAGAGAGAAAAAAAGAAAGAAAATTGTTGCAATATGGAAACTTTAGCAACAACCCTCCACCACCCACCCACCCATCCGACGAAGCTTTTCACTGAACTGAACTGAACTTCAAACTTATTTAATAATTATGTTTATTTTTATTAGACATGAAAAAGTGCTGAAACTTTTTGTTTTAATTTTTATCGCATGATTTCCTTAAAAGAGCGGGGGAGAGAATATAAAAAAACTTGTTTTAATAAGCAGCGTTGCCGTGTCGGTTATTTTTGAAACAAATTGTTTATAGTCGTTATAGTTTGTTTGTATTGCTTCTAATTATGATTCGGTAAATAAAAAACTTTAGTCAATTTTTCAGATCTATATATTTTGAACCATATACAGTGGAATCTCCCTTAACGGACACTTCCTATAGGCGGACACCCTCTTTAGACGCACACTTTTGACAGGTCCCGGCAGCGCTCCATTTAAATGTTTAGTTTTCTCTTGACCGGACAGTCCCCTTGTACGGACACATTTCAATGGTCCCTTCAGTGTCCGCTCAAGAGAGATTCCACTGTAGTTAGTTTATCTTCAGAATTTATAGTAAAATACAAATGTATTTTTTATTATTAAGGGAAAATTTCACCAATTCTATTTAAATATCAATTCATATTTAAATATTTAAATTCTATTTAAATATCAATTCATATTTAATTCATATTTATATTTAAATATCAATTCATATTTAAATAGAATTAGTGAAATTTGCCCTTAAAGTAAATAAATATTATAGGAGGCGTTTACAATGAAATTTGATCCTGAAGATCATTCTTAATTTTAAGTGTCTAAATCAGAATAGTTTGAACAAATTTCTTTTTTTTTTATCACGTAACTTTTATATTTAATTTAAAAAAAGTAGGACTATTGACGATGACACATTTAAACGATTTTTTAATGGTTGTTCATTTTCCAAAATCCGCCTTGAGATAAATGGTTTTATATGCATTTTATTTTATTATTTTTTAGGAGTTGTATATAAATTTTATTATTTCACCTGAAATTTGTATACAAACTCAAAACCAACATATACGGACTTACGCGGTTTTTCAAGAAAATCACAGACTTATCATTTAAATTTGTCGAATGTTATACCAATCGAATCGATTTAACGAAGTTAAAACAAAATCCCTTTTCTACTAGGACAATGCACACATGTGCAGTTTCATGGCGAAAATACATGCAACTTATTCACCGGACTTTAGCCCCTAGTAACTACTTGTTGTACCACAATATATAGAAATGGCTCAGCGGAACGAGGTAAGATTCACAAACAAATAACTATTTTGATGACCTCTACAAGTCTTGTTTTTTATTTTGAAAGGTTAAAAAAATTAGAGAAAAGTTAGACAAAGTGCGTAGAGCCTTAAAGGAGACCACATTAAAATATGAAATGAATTTTAATCCGAAAAAAGTGACGGACTTATTTTCACTCCAGCAGTATATCGCAAAAGCAAGCAAAATTTCGAAAAATATAGGATTAATGAATCGGTATATACATTTATTTTTAATGGTTAAATATTTATAAAAAAATAAAACTTATAACTTATACTTGAATAAAAAAAGGGGAATTGCGAACCGGGAAAGAAGTTACTGATATCTTCACATAAAAATCTGATATCTTCATATAAAATCGTTGAAATTGTAAAATAAAAATACAAAATTTATTGAAACAAAATTCAAACACGGATGACGTCTAAAATATAATAAATAAACTAAATTGCAGACTTGAGGTACGAGTGCATATACTAGAGTGTGCCAGTAACCCCCTAAAATAATAGACGTTTCAAGGACAATTATAAAACTAAAAAAAAAAAATATTGCTGCTACATCTCAAAGTACGGCCCATTTAATTTTTTGTATATTGGTTCGGATACAGCTTCAATTTTGTCCTTGTGATTTTTAAATAGGTGTCAAATTTTAAATAAGGCTTCTGATATCCAGAAAACTTCCCCACAAATCGCCCACTTATTTTCAACTAATTTATAAAACTACATAATTCTGAATTTGAACTATACAACTTTCAGCAAGAAATCCAATAATTTTATTTTCCATTTTTGCCATAAATTTTTTTTATGTATTTTTTATAGCCTTTTTTATAAAAATTATTAAGACTTTATAAAAAATGTTTAAAACAAATTTTCATAAAAAATGTTTCTTATTAAGCCTTTATAAAGCCTTAATAATTTTTATAAATAAGGCTGTTAATATTTAAAAGAAAATTTGTTTTGATGCTGGCAACACTTAATCTAATTACAGCTGTTTTCCCCCCTCTTTTTGCACAGTGAAACTTTTCCCAATTAAGTCGAAAGATATTGACACTGTGTCATGAAAAAGTTCACCAATAAAATGGAAGCAATTCAAAAAAAAAAAGTATGTGATTCTGTTAAATTTTACGAGCGAAGAGCAAAAAAGTTCAGCCGATTTCTTCTAGCAGCATACAGATATATACCTATTTGCTTTCAATTCAGTCAATTTGTGTATGCTGCTTATTTTTTTTTTTATTTAGCATTAAATTTATGTGGATAATTAAATAAAAAGAAAATCTGTCCTTTAACTGCCTAATTTTACAACAAAATTGTATTAAGAGTTAATGGGCGACATAAATATATAGTTAAAAAGTTTGTGCAGATTGTTGCAAATTAATATTAATTGTCGATTAAATACACTTGCGTGAGAATTTCAAATCTAACAAAAATTTAATAAGCAAAAAAGAAAACAGCCAATAATAATTTAAAAAAATAAATTCTAAAGGTTTGTTTTTTTTTAATCAGCTCTCATTAATATTTTCGGCTTCTTTTTACCAAAATGGTAAGTGTATATATAGATAGAATTGTGAGTAATTTCCAAACCCATAAGGTATATATGTATGTATGTACATATATTCTGGCTCCTTATGCAAGGGATTTGTCGAATAAGTGATATCCGTGTGTTTCTACGTGAACTCAACTTTCGAAAGCTCCCAGAAAAGCTAAAGACTTCGGTGTTGGCCTAATATCTTAGCTCGATTGTTATTGAAGATCACCAATATCCAAAAAGCGTTTCCCTACATTGACATTGTTTTACTATAAGACAGGGCTGGACAGTGGAAATTGGTTTTGTTATATAAGTATTTTTTCAAATGGTACTTTTGTAATTTATGAATTAGTTGTATTTTATATATTTGAAAGACCTGAACATCGATAATGTACAGTAGTTCCCTCTTAAGTGCTTACAACTAAATTAGAACATAAAAATTCTAAACACATTGTTCTATTATTGCAACATAGTCATAACTTAAAAAAATCTAGTTGTGCAGAAAATAAGTTTAAAGTTTTCAATTTACATACACTTCAATGAAAGTACAAAAATATTTTCTTTTCTCAAGGCGTGAGTGTAAAAAAAAACAAAGCTTTAATTCTGATATCGTGATATCTTTTGAAATTGAAGTTAAATTTTTGCGAGTATCCAAAAAAAATTAATTTGTCAAAATTTGTATGGCAATTTTGTTTTAACGTGCACTTCAAACCCAGATTATTGTTTTTAATACGGCAGTTATTCGTTGTTACGAGGGCGGATCATTAAGTCCGTGACTTTTTGAATGAAACACAGTTTTTGTTGCAAAACAACAATTTATTTTTCAACATACATAATCTCCTTTTAACTTAATATACTTAGTGCTACGTTTCTCCAGTTTTTGTATCCCTTCCAAAAAATAGGATTTTTCGAGGTCCTTAAAATAGGCATTTGTTTGGTCGTTGGAGCTAAATCTCTTTCTACCGAGCCATTTTTTTAGGTTTGGAAATGACTACTTCATTCACTAGGGGCTAAATACGGCGAATATGGCAGATGGGGTAACAATTCGTAGCCCAATTTATAGAGTTTTGCCATTGAGATTGTACACGTGTGCACTGGTGCATTATCTTGATGAAATATAACTTTTTTCTTGACAATATGGGGTCGTTTTCTTTTGAAATCCTCATTAATCGGTCTAATAAGTTGGCATGATATTCGCCGTTTATTGATTTTCCCTTTTGAAGGTGGATTATCCCGCGTGCATCCCAAAAAACTGTTGCCATCACCTTATTGGCCGACAAACTCACCTTGGCCTTCTTCGGAGCAGATTTAGACTGCTGCTTGGTCTCCAGAGTACAGTAATGGATCGATGTTTCATCCACAGTTACAAAACGCCGCAAAAGCTCATTCGGATTGCGCTTAAACAACTCCAAACAATCCTTTGAAGTTGTCACACGTTTAAGTTTATGGTCAATTGAGAGCAAACGCGGCACCCATCTTGCTGACAACTTTCTTAAACCCAGCTGATCATTTAAAATCGAAACCACACTGCCATATGACATGCCTACAGCATCAACAGTCTCACGCACATTTAGTCTTCGATCGGCCAACACCATATCGTGGATTTTTTCAACATTTTCGGGTGTACTGATCTCAATGGGCCGTCCAGAACGTTCAGCCTCATTTGTACTTGTGCGACCACAACGAAAGTCAGTAAACCACTTTTTTAACATTGAAGTCGATGGTGCAGAGTACCCATAGTATTTATCGAGCTTTATCTTGCTTTGATTGGTGTTTTTTTTCTGCAAAAAATAATGTTTAATGAGCACACGAAATTCACTTTTTTCCATTTTCTTATTAAAGGGCGAGGTAGCCTGTTATCAACGGCTGCCAAACGCATACTAAACGACACAGCTTGTTCAAATTTAAGCAGAAGTCAACTGACAGTTGCCTCTTGACAGTAGCAGAGTTGCCATTTCAATGAAGAGGCGGGAAATTCAAAAAGACACTGAGTTAATGATCCACCCTCGTAATGTTTTTTATTGTTTCCTGTCTTTTTTTAATTTTATTTTTAACCCCCGATCAAAAAAAGGGGTGTTATAAGTTTGTAGTGTGTATCTGTGTGTCTGTCCGTGCCCACGTACAACCCAAACGGCTAGACCGATTTTGATTTAGTTTTTTCTGTTTGAAAGGTGACTTGATCGAGAAGATCAAGCCGTTTAGAAGATATCACATCTTTTTTAGATATATCGGGGGTTTTTAAAATTTTTAATTTTTGTTATTGTCTTATTTTATATAAAAATGTTGAATTTTTGAATTAAAAATATATTTTCATTTACAAATAAACCATTTGTATTTATTTTTAAGAGCATGTTTTTTGAGTTCTCAGTGCATATTTTCAAGTTTTTAGTGCATATTGATTGAATGTGTATAAAACACTTTTTTTAGAGCATATTTCTGATTTCCCAGTAGATTACACTAATATTTTTCTTGTCAGCGGTTTTTGTGCATTGACGGGGCGCACTTAAGCGGGAACTACTGTACTTGGATACTGAACTAAATACTAGTGAAATTAAAATAAACAAGCAGAGCTGATATTTTTAACAAATTGGGGAACTTTTAAAATTAGAAATTATGTAAGCTTAATACATATGTACATATTTCCAAAATAATTAACATTTAAAAAAAAATATTATGTAAATAAAAATTAAGCTTTAGCGTTCGTTTGTGTATAGACTTTTATTAAAATTAAAAAACAAACATACATACACACATACATATGTATGTGTGTCTGTAAGAATTTCCGAATTTTAAATTCATGATATTTTAAACAAAATAGCCAGTGAATAAAATATAAAAAAAAAATTTACACGTTTCTCCCATAAAAAAACATTATTGTAACCGTATCAGTTTAACAGCTCAAGTGTGTGCGTAGAAAAGCCATAAAAAGGGTTGGTGATGATAAGATCGGGTTAAAAAAATTTAATAGGTACATATAGTGAAGTTGTTCTTTTCTTACAGCTTTTGATAATATGTATTATCAATAAAATAACAATGATACCTGCTAGAAGAAGGAAATAAAAATGAACTGGGAAAAGTTATTTTCAACAATTGATTTTAAAGTACATACATATGTATAAATTTAATTTAAAGTAATGGCAACTGCCTTATTCTCAATTCATACGTCTCAGATTTTAGATACAAATCATTTGTTATTATTCAAAAGGGTTATTGTAACGAACGAATGCCAGCCAGCAAGCTTATCTAAATTTTTTTTTTTCTTTAAATATTAAGTTAAATTACCTTCTTTTTTAGTGTTGTATAAAATTCAATGTAATTGATGTTTGTCATTATTTCCCCAATGATTTGGAAAAGCATTATAATGTAAAACTTTTCACGCGTCCTGTAAACTTAATTTTCTTGACTAGCATTTTAAACTTTTGGCAGCCAAATATTGATATGTATGTACATACAGTAAGCTGCTAAACTATTAGGGACAGTGCTAATAATTGTTTGTGTAATTATTTTATAGCTATGCTATTTATTTCGCGATACAGGAGCTAGGACGTGATTTTCGCAACAAAAATAATCGACACTATTACAGTTATAAATTTGTTATTGTTTTGATTTCTTTGTACTTAAAGCCAGAGCACGAAAATAAACGAAACAAATTATTTGATTTTGTTTTGTTTCGTTCTTTGAAGTGAGTGCAACAAAAACAATGAGAAGGATTGCTAAATTTGCTTTTGTATTGTTTTTGCACATGAGCACACACCAGAGCACACAGACAATGACCGATGCCAACTTGGTGCTTTTGGCACTGTTTTTACTGCTTTTTGAAGACTCAAAGCGCCAAATTTTAAACGTTAGTGCTAAACTAAGAAAAAACACTAGTAGCGCTTTTAAGAAATTTGTGTATTTCTTAAAATGAATTTAATAAAAACTTGGTGTATTTATTTTTTCAGTGTAAATCATTCCTTTTTCATTTGATATATTTCATTAAAGATGATACTATTGTTGAAATATAGAAAAGCTTAGAAAATATTAAACATTATTAAACTTCACTATGTAGTTTGAATCTTCATTCGTTTTAAATGTTAGTGCTTTTTACGCTTTTTAGATTTCAAAATTAAGCTTTTTACTGCTTTTTTCAAATATTGTTGTGCTTTTAGAGCAAAAAAAAAATTGGCAACACTGGCTGTAATATGGGAAATAAATGGAAACGTTTTGAAATTTTTGCGGCGAATTTGACATCATCATATAATATAATTTTATTGCATTGTTATTTAACATATTAAGTTTTGTTTTATGTAGCTAAGCAGCATAGCTATAACCGGGTGTTCTAAGACACATCTCTTCTTTTTATTATTATTTATTTTTCCTAGCCTAGCTAAATAAAAACTGTATTTATCAGAAGCGTTTTTAACAAGTTTTCAAAACAATCATACTGATTCATTGCTTTAGTGAAACATATGAATCAATAGAAATTGCAAGCAGGGACATGCATTTATTAACAACAGTCTCATTGAAATGAATCAGGCAATAGCATCATTCATTATTTTAATGTTAAGTGCTACCTCAATATTCATTTTAGAAAATGAAAACATTATGCCGTTTGATTCGTAATCATGCAGATCTCTGATTCATATGCGACTCATAAAATATATACATATATAATATACTGTATATGTATATACATATGTCCGTTCGTCTGTCTGTACGTGAAATCGGGTTTCCGAAGCTCGCAGAAAAGCTGAAAACTTTGGTATTGGACTGGTGCATCAGAAATGGTAGGTTTAAAACGCTTTCAGAGCTGGAAAGTTTAAACTTTTTTGGTATATAAAAGTAACTAGCTAGAATTAATTTTTGCTTTTTTTTTTTTGTTAAATAAACCTACTTTATATTTCAGTAAGAATTAAATTGGTATTCAAAATATAAAAAAATCAAAAAGACGATTCCAGGGTTGGAAAATTTGGTATATAACAGTAAGTTACAAAAACTAATTCTTTCTTTTTCTCCAAAAAATTAAACATATTTTATATCAAAAAAGAACAGATTCATATAAGAAATAAAAAAACTGTAAAAGGATGGCTCCAGGGTTGGAAATTTACACAATTTAACCAAGTCAAATTAATTAATTTTTTCATTTTCTTTATAAATTAACTGCCTGGCTCACGATGTAGACAAGAAATTTTCGTTCGCTTATTTATATTGAAAACAAAAACAAAATAAGAAAATTTGTTTTTGTTTTCAATATAAATAAGCGAACGAAAATTTCTTGTCGACATCGTGAGCCAGGCAGTAAATATTTTATCTTTGAGAAAGAAAAACATAAATATAAAAATATAAAACCTAGCTCCAGAGCTGGAAAATTCAAACTTTGTTTTCGTAGATAAAAGTAACTAAATAACACAAATTTTTAATTAAACACATTTTATACTTATTTTAGAAAGAAGTATATTAGAATTAAAAATAAGAACAATCAAAAATATGGTGCCAAAATATTCTATATATTACGAAGATCTTTCGAAAATAAAATCTTTGAATCAACTATAAATTGCACTAGAGCAACAAATAAAAGAAACAAATGTGTATGTATGCTGGGCCTCAGAGTTATTATTATTCTCCGTTATTAAGAAGTATAGCGATTCATGTCTTATTGACGTACATTTATTTTGTATCTGTTTACTTCACAATTGTTAAGGCAGAGCATATTCCGATAGGGTGATTAATTTTGCGCAACACTGTATAATATACAAACATGCAATTTAATTATACAATAACAATTATTGCACAATAATATTGCAAATGTATGGATACCTTAATGAATAGAATATTTTATTTTTTTATTAATTTTAATAGGAATACAAATCCGTCAGTTACTTGAACAACGTCATAACTCGAAAAATAAGATTTTTGAGTTGATAATATGGAAACAATCCTGCGTAAAGATTTCATACATACAAATATTTTGTATGCTGAATGCTTGAGAGAAAAATAAAATTTTCTTTGTTCATTAACTAGTTTTTTTTTTATTTAGGGGCCACTCACATATTACGTTACGCTATTTTAGGAGTTTTTATACCAAGCCCCCAGCCGCTTTAGAAATTCTTTTCAAAATGTTCAGTACAAATTTTCTAAACCGTAACAAATCCTTAACTCCTCCCCCCACCCTCTCCTCCCTTTGGAGCGTTACGTAATATGTGAACAGCCTGTTATGACTTTGTTCTAGTAAATAAGCCAAATTTACTTACTGTCCCTAATAGTATGTCTATCCACTGTGTTCTGTCTATACAAGGATATAGTCTGTATATGTGTGTCTGTGTGTGCGAACTGTTAAAAACAAAATTATATCCATTCTTGCTGCTCTTTTTAAGTTTTGGAACTTTTGTGTAAACAGGAAATTGTACATTTTTGCTTTCTTGCAAACATTTGCAACTATTAAATCAAAGTTTTATTTCACTATTCAACTTTTGTAATGTACTTAACTTTTTCTTTTCTTTTTTTTTCTATCTATCAAACGCTTATTATTTCCAAATATCCTTCTTGTCACGTGATCTATTAGTTTTAGTTTCTTTCACTGAATTGAAACACAGTGCCTGCAAGTTTAAAAGGAGAAAATTTATGGATTGCGGTGTTCTCTAAACAGTATTATTTGATTATTTTGAACAATAATTTTAAATTTAAATAGAAAAAGACTTACATACATACTTATCTACATATCGCTTGTTTACTAAAAGAACGTCATAACTCAAGAAATCGATCGACACACATGTCCCTAAAATTTTTCAAACCTTTAATACAATAAAAAAATTTCAAGAATCTACCTACACATAACCGATCACGTCAGAGCAACGACGACATGTTTTTATACTTTTATTAAAAAATAATTTATTAATAACAAAAATTAAAAATTTTAAGAACCCCCGAGGCTCAGACCAAACGGCTGGACCAATTTTATTCAAAAATAGGCGATAAGATATTAGATCAAGTCACCTTTCAAACGAAAAAAAAACCAAATTAAAATCGTTCTAGCCGTTTGGAAGGTACAACGACAAAGACACACAGATTCAACAGAATATATAGAGAAGCTGTGATATCTTCTAAACGGCTGAACCGATTTTCTTCATCTCTCGATCAAGTCACCTTGCAAACAGAAAAAACTAAATCAGAACCGGTCCATCCGTTTGGTCTGTACGTGGACTCGTACACAGACACACACACTGTCGGGGATTAAAAATCAGCTGAATTAAAAGTAAAATTAAAGAAACTTTAACTAAGTCAATTGAAATATTTTGTCATACATATACATACATATTTTTTTTTATTCCCCTAGCAGTACTTATTAGTGATGCGCGAGTATTCGTATTCGCATTCGAATTCCCGAATAATCGGCCATTTTTAGATATCCGTATTCGCTTTCTCTAAATTAAGGCGAAAAACTTAAAACTATAAATAGAAAGTAACTATTTGTCATAGTCATACTTAGAGTGTGGATATTTATTCGGACAAAATAAATATACGCATGACACTCACAGTATTTATTCCACATAATCCCCTGTATGGCATTTTTTTTATATTTGAAATGGAATGAAAAATGTGCTTTAGCTGTTTAAAAACATTTATAAGATAATTAAGAGGTAAGATTTCGAATAAATCTAACCTTTAAACAACTCATATTAGACTTGTGTCCAACAGTTCTTTTTGAACTAGTTTGTTCAGTTGGACACAAGTTCGATCAAAAACATCAATGTAAATTAAATGGGTTTGAAACAACTTTTGATTCAAACGCTCTCAAACTAGTTCAAAAAGAACTGTTGCACACAAGACTAACTGATATTATTCCTGAAATTGTGTTCGTTAGATTTACAAACAAAAAATATTGTGAATGAACTGAAGTTTTCTAATTTCTAAAGTGATAAACTCAATTCTTCTTCTTATTATTCTTCTTTTTGTGCTGACATACTATGTATGTCAAAAAAAAGTGACTTCGGACACTTAGTCCATGGTGCCACCTTTGGGGTGATAATTTTTTGTTTTGTTGTGTAGAAGCTTCCTTTGGTTGGTGCGAACGACCTATACCTCGAAGAGCTGCTTTACGAATCCCAAAAACTCAATTCTAGTAAATATTTAGTTAGAAACGTTTTCAGCGAGCAAAGTCGAGTATTATTAAATCAGCACTTTCCATCCCTGTCATGCAATCAGTTGAGCAGCGTTGCCATTTTACCATTTTACTTGAAGTGTGTGCATATGAAATACTCCTAATGGTATGTACAGACTTAGCAACGTGTTTATGCAACTGGCGGGTTGCATTGTCGGTGGCATAGTCTGTAGTCTAGTTTATGGTTGCGTTCGAAGTTACATTCGAAGTTTTGAAAATATCCAAATGTTTTGAGGTTTATGGGTCGCATTGACGGTTGCATTGTAGGTTGCAGTGTACGTATCAAAATATTCGAAAACTTGTTGCGTAAGCAAGTTGCAAAGTCTGTCCCTACCATAAGGGTTTACTCTTTAATTCGAAACGAAAGCAAATGCTTTCGAATTATAATGTTAATAACATACAAATTGGCAAGCCATTTCTTTCGTTTCGAAATATAGAGTAGACCCTCTGTATATACTTACGTATAGTCGGATAAATACTCTAAGTACTTTTATACTTATGCGTATGAGTATAGCTGATACAGTATGTAAATTTTACATACCCTTCCTAATCTAATAGAAATATGGGTAATTTTTAATAGTATTAAAAAAAAGTGTAATGGTAAGGTCACACTGTTGAGCAAACGTTTGCTCAAAAAAGCGTAACCACTAAATAATAATGACAAACCTTTCGATTCGGACACATATTTATTGTGTTAAACAGTTCCAATAATGTTGAATTCTACTCGTATGACATTGCCTATGTTTACTGTTTAAATTAAGAAACATGTGTAAATCAAAAGGGTTTTCACTAATATTTAGTGGTTACGCTTATTTTGGACAAATGTTTGCCAAGTGTGACTGTACCTTAAGTAAGTGTACTTCATTGGTTCACTGCAAATAATGAACAACCTAAATGAGCGAAATTCACAATAGTGCTCTTCTTTGAAATGAGAATTACTCTGATCAGCGGGTCTACTCTGGGGATCTACTCTATAATTCGAAACGAAAGAAAATGTTTTTGAGTTTGTATGTAAATAACATGCAAATTAGAAATCATCTTCTTCCGCTTCGAATTACACAGCGGACCCCCTGTAGTTCGAAACGAAAGAAAATACTTTCGAGTTTGTTGGTTCGAATTACAGGGGGGTTATTATGTAATCCGAATCGAACGGAAATGTGTTCGAATTGCAAAGTTAATAACATACAAATTCGAACAGTTTTCGTTTCGAATCGAATTACATAATAACTCCCCGGAGTAGACACTCCACAGCTTTTTCGTAAGAAATTTTACATTCTCGACTTCTTGCTTAAATTACATTAGATCTTTCTTTTCTAATTCAAAATTATGTTTTTTTTCTTACAGCACTCCATGCGTGAAATAACATTCAATGAATTTAACTTGTGAGTACACATACACATATATTAATTATATATTTAATTTAAACTACAGCAAGGGGGACATTTTAACTTTTTATATACTTTGCTTTATTGATAAATGTCATCCATTCGTTTTACATCCACACAAATCTTGTGATTTAATGAATTTTATACACAAAACAATAAATCAAGTATTTCGTTATAATTCTATACACAGTTTTAATGATAAATATTAAGAACTTATATAAAAAAAAGATGAGGTTATTTTTAAATATGTATATGGTGTACATAATAGAAAGTGTAGCAAAATGAACAGAAGAGTCCTGGGAATCAATTGTGAGCCAAAAAACAAAATTTTGTGTTTTTTTTTCTTTATTTGCAATAATAATATAATAATATTATATAGTAAATTCTTAAGAATAGAAGGAAAATACCAAAAATAAAATAAATATTCATACAAAAGCAGCAATTTAAAAGGAATTAATAAATAAAGCACTCGCTGAATGAAATTTGTTCAAATTTTAAAACAATTTTGCTTGTTATGTATTTAGATAAATCTCACTTTCTAAAATATACTTTTCAGTTGAGTAATAAAAATTTCGCTAAATATTATCTTAACGTATTTATGTATGTATGTATTGTATTTGTTGTATGTAACTTTTATTACACTTCCGTGTTTCAACGTCTAAATTTTATAAAACTTCTTACTACAAAATTGGTTGAAGAGAATTCTTTTTGAATTGCTGCCTTTAGAATTATACTCGTATGTATGCATGTATGTATATGGTTATAAAATATGCACTCAATGCATCTTCTTTGTGATATCAAGTTACAACTATGTACAATGCACTCACTCCACACATGTTATCTCTCTACTAACTCTATTTAAGATATCGAATCTTGAATCTAATGTGTCGTAGAGTTTGAATAACCGACAACTGACGAGGCCGTGCTCGATGATGTTGATGAATTAGTTGGAGTGGCATTTGTTGTGGCTGTTGTTATGTTTTTTGTATCCATACTAGCCATAATAGAACTTAAGAGGTCCATGGGTAATTTTGAATTTTGCTTGGCGGTGCTTTTCGAAAAACTAGTTTTTTGGGATGATTTTGTTGCCGTTGGAGAGAATGTTGGTGCAGCTGGTGCGGAGTTTGATGTTGAACCTTTGGTATTTTTAAGATGTTGCATAATGTGTTTTTTGGGCGTTTCGGGATTAGCAGAGGGTGGAGGAGGGGGCGGGGGAGGTAGTGGCGGTGGAGGTAAGGGCGTTTGTACGGGCGGCGGCGGCGGTAGTGGTGGTAGAGGTGGTGTTCTAGGTTGAAGAGCACAAGTAGTTGCTGTTGGTGTCAGAGTCGGTGTTGTTAAAAAGTTTACAGTTGGTAATACAGGGATGGCTTCAACCGTCGAGGCAGCAGTTTCCATTGTATCTGTTACGATAACCTCCTCCTCATGATCGACCATCAGCAGTGGCTGTGAAATTATTACATCTTCTGCGACTACGATTGGTGGTGTTAGTGCTTCTTCCACTGTATTGATTATGTGATTTTGTGCAGATGCAACATTTAGGGAACTGGCTGCCTGTTTAGCAGCATGTAGAGAGGAGGACAACGTTGAAGTTGGCTGCTGCTGCTGAATTTTTTTGGGTGTTATCATTTCAGGAACACTAATAGTACGTGGTAGATCGGAAACTATTTGTACTTGTATTTTGATTTCGGGTTCCTTTTGATTTAAGCTATTCTCATAAGCTTCTCGGTGTGTAAAAGGATTCGGAGGTACTAAAGGCAGAGGTAAAGCAGGAGGCACTATTGGTTCGTTTAAATTGTTTCTATTTTTCGTTGGCGTTGTATTTGAGTCCAAAGCATTTTGGAGTGGAGGTATTGTTGAGGCATTTGAACTGGCGGAGTTGACCGTTAAGTCGTGTATTGTAGACAATTTGGGCCTTTTAGAAGCAGTTGCATTTTTGCACTTTTTCTCTCCTTTATCTCCGTCCTCCTTATGTTTGCGTTTCTCCTTCTTTTCTTTACGCACACTTGCTGCCTGATTGACATTGTTGCCTTTTGCATTTTCCGTTTGAGGCATTGAAACAATTTTAGCTACAACCTTGTTTATTAAATTGTGTTCAATAACCATTTTTCGCATATCAATTTTGGGTTCATCTTTACTAAGTTTCTTTTTGGCCGGCGAAACATTGAGTTCATCTTTAATGACATGGATGGAGTCATCGGTGCCACTCTCACTTGAACGTCTGCTGGCACCGTCGCCTTCAATGTGTTTTTTAGCTTCGCCCTTTTTAGCTTTTCCCTCTGAAGAACGTTTGCAGGGGTTTTTCTTTGAGTCCTCGTGTGATATCGGATGTGGTAATATTGTTTGCTTTTCTTTATATTGTGGCGGCTCTGCCAGAACTGGATTGTTTTTCTCATTTATAACTTCTTGGCCTGGATAATACTGACGTAAGCGTAAATGCCAGGCTATATAGAGAATAGTAGATATGTATGTATATTAAATAAGATGCTTATAAATATATTCAATTAATGTTATAATTACCAACACTGGTTACTGCTGTTACTGTACGAAACTGGTGAATGATGTTGCGCGGTAGAAAGTAAATATCATTATCATACAACTTAATGCGTGCATAACGTATACCATCTCGCCGCAATTGATTTAATTTAGCATCTTCAATCCACTGTACACACTGGGAAATTGGTGGTTCGTGTAAATCCAGCTGTAACGTTTCGACCAGCTGATTGAAATCTTGTGCTGCGAAAGCTACTACGTCTTTGGTAATACGATTTTGATCGTAAGCTTTTCCACAATGAACTGCTTTCAGTATACCTAAAGAAATAAATACGAATATATTTTTCATATCATACCATCTATTTAATTTAATTTAAAAAAAAAGTTTTCTACAATAATATTTGAACCTTCTCATTTGTAAAAAGTGGTCAAATGAGATTGGGTTCACACACGTCAATTATAGTCGAGCAACTTTTTAAGGCCGGGGCACAATGAATCCGACATGCGTTAAACTTCGCCGTTTTCAACTGACAGCTAAGTTGGGATACATGGTTTCTTATGAGGTCGGTTACATTCAGTACGAGTCCGTCACCGCAAAGTAAAAAATTTGGTCAACTTTTAACTTTTTGCGTTTGACAGATATTGGTTGGCTTTTTGGTATGTTCTGGTTTAGATTTGTGAGTTTTGTGGCAGCAAAAATAAAATTAAACAAAAGAAATAAACGAAATAAATACAAAAAGTTGAATTTAATAAATAAAATGGAGAAGCTGTTCAAATGCTTCCGTCAATAAAGTACTCATTGTGCCAACCTTCTCCGTCGTTGCATTAATGTCAGTAGAAAAAGGCGAAGTTTAACGTATGACGGATTCATTGTGCCCCGGCCTTTAGTTCATGAGTACATGAAGCTTTCTCCGTCGTCTCTCTCCCTCTCTCACTCTCTCTCACTCTCTTACAATCTAATCAGCTTAGCAATAAGACTTGCATAGTGTAAATTAAGACTTAAGCTTAAATTAGACGTGACATTGCCATAATGCCATACCCATAACGAAACCAAAATTCAATTGGTTTCTATGGTGAGAGTGAGAGTGAGAGAGACTCTCCATAACGCCCTAACTCTCACCATAGAAACCAATTGAATTTTGGTTTGGTTATAGCTATGGCATTATGGCTATGTCACGTCTAATTTAAGCTTTAGTGCTGAGAGTATGAAAAATAAAGAGAAATTTCAAAAATCCACTCGAATTTTCATTTCGTGTCTTTTGTTTTACTCCGCATGCTTCTCAATACCTCTCACCAATGAACTCAAAAACCCTGCCTACAAAGGCAAGCAGAAAAGGCACAGTGTAATTTGCATCCTACAGATTTTGTATTGGACAAATTTAATTAATGTCTCCTATTTTCTTAATTTATTTAATTCTTGTATGTTATTATGGCAATTTCCTTTAAAACAAAAACAATTCTCGTATTCCATTTGCATTGAAAAATATTAAATTTACTCCAATTGACACCACACACAAGAATGCTGCTGATGCAGATGTGGCGGCCTTCGAAAACAGCATGTTGTTCCGTTCTGCTAGTGTTCTGATTGTTGTTTGTCTTTAGTGAAATTTGTGCCTTAAACATTATCAGAAGTAATTTGGCTTACAAAGCGATACGAACTTTAGTCTAATCGAAGCATTAAACAAAGAAACAAAGTCCAAACAACGATAATTAAAAATTTGTTTTTCAACACAAGTTGCTGTCTTCACCAACGATAACATTCTACGCCTATAAGAGTGGAATATTATTTAAAAAGAGTTCTTGAACTCACCTACGGCAGCAGTTGTGATACGTTCATGACCATGTCCCACATGATCGGCATGTGCTTTAGTGCGATCTTCAATCATTGTTTCACGTGCTTCAGAAAGCCGTGGTAAATATTGCAAATTGCGCAACTCGTTAATACGAGTTCTGAAAATGCAAAAGTAGTATAGCACGTAAAATCTCACAAGATCTAGAGAAAAAACCTTCATACCTTTGTCTTTTTAAGGGTGTTTTGCTGTTTAACTCAGCTGTAGGTACCAACTGTTCACCCGAGCGTATCCATAAAATGGGACCGTCATTGGATAATCGGGGATCAGTTTGTAAAATTGAAAATGGACCCCAAGGCATTGTCTGGTATTATGATGGAAAGAAAAATTAGATGTGAAAATTATACAGTATGTGATAGGAAATTCTTTGCTTAAGGTAATTAGTAATTACCTTTCGCAAAAATGGATTGTCTTCTATGCGTCCTAGTAAATCTGGAAAATAGCCACCAACTTCTTCGTGAACTTTGCCAACTAAACTGATTTGATGGAGTGGTCCGTAGCGAAAAGTTCCCTGGGAGTAATTACGAACAACCTAAAAAGGCATACATTAATAAATTAATTATTATTTTTTATAAATTTATTTTAACTTTTATACCTGATCATAATATTGAGACATAGTACATGTTTCTATATCGGAATTTCTTCCCAAAACTCCCGCCTTAACAGTCAACGTTGAATAATTGTCGGCCATATGTTCCAATAAATCTGGCAAATATTTTGCTGAATCATGTACTATGCCCATGACATGATAAGCGTAGCCGTCGTCATCTTCAGCAAAACATATTTCGAAGAATTCATTTACCAATTCTTCCATTTCATCTGGCGTTAGGTTTTGTATTTCATCCTGATATAAATGTATTACGGAAGCACCACCATTTGGATAAACTTCGACCTGAAAGTACTGACCATATTTGAGATGCTCCAGTCCTGAAGGAATAGAATTGTTATTGCGACTGGTGCGTGTGACATTTCCTGCAGATGCATATTTAGCGCTTTGCGTGCCCACACTAACGCGACGTATTTTAGATCTTTTGTAGCATCTGGAACAATCGCGACTACGCGATGACGAATAGGAGCACGAAGAGGAGTTCAAACTGTGTTTGGTGGACGAAGACGATGCTGTCGATCTGTGATGATGATGCGCATGACTGCTGCTTCCGGAAGACGAACGTCTTGTTGATGTAGCTGAGTGTGATGAAGATGCGGCTGATGCTGATGCTGATGTTGATGAAGAAGTTGAAGTTGTTGTCAAAGTAGTAGTAGTAGACGCAGCAGATGTGGAGGAATTAGTTGAAGTACCTGCAACGGTTACTGCTGTGGCGATTATGGTGGTGCTGGTGGTGGTATTCAATACAGTTGTATTATGGCCAGTGTAATGACTATTTGTTACGGTTGCTGTTGCCGTAGTTGCCGTATTTATTACTTGGCACACAGAATTATTGGCTGTGTCTAAAATTTTTTTAGATGGCGAAGGCATTACTATAGTGTCAACACACTTTTTTGTTTCACTACACACTGCCGTCTTCAGCTCATTTTCATTTTTTATTTGTTCAATTTTTATCGGTACTGTTTCCAATTTATTTTGGGTATTAAAATTTAATTGTCTTGCAACCTCATTTGGTTTTTTTGGAATATGACTTTTGAAAACTGGCTCATTTTCCTTCTTAATTTCCATAGTATTTTCATCTTTTATCTTTAATTTTAATGGTGATACCACTTCGACTATTTCATTTGGGGATTTTTCGATTTTGATTGATTGTTTGTCGACACTTGATGTTTTGGTAATTATTTTATCACTGAAGCCCTTATTGTCTTCCAAAGATAATTTTCGTACAGCAGCTTTCGGGGAATCGACAGATTTTCTTTCGGTAGCATTATTTTTTTCCTTTAATGATATGTCATTGATTTTCGCCAAGTTTTGGTTATTGTCTACAGCATCTGAGTGTTCGAATTCCTTATCAGACTGCAGCTTTTCGGTAGAAAGTTTTATACCACTGCTATGGCTGCTTTTGCTGCTTTCGGAGCTACGTCTGCGGTTATTGTTTGATTCCACAGATGAAGTTGGCACTAATGTCTACAAATAGGTTATTTATAATATAAAGTATATTAATGAAAGTGTAGTAGAAAATAATATAAAACTTATTTCAGCCATTAGGGTTAATTTTATATCTGGTGTTTAAAACGACTCAGAAATAAAACCATGATAAAAATAGAGTTGAATCATGGGTTCAAGTCATGACGAACTGGTTCGATTTAAGGGAGGTATGCATGATTTTTACATTAGCATGTCATTGGAGATCATGTGTGCGGGAATTTAAATAAATTGATTTCCATTAAAATGAATGAACCGAACCAATGCATATTCTCTGATTCGAAGACATTTTTTCAGTCGATGATAAACCCGTGCATGTTCCCTGATTTACAAAATTTTTCGATGTTAGTTTTCATTACTTGAATGATGACGAATTTATGCTTTGAACTACTTAAGTTATATTTCCTGAGTAATTTTGAACTTGCGATCTATTCAAAAATTAATGATAGTTTTATGGGAAACATTTTTGTTCCACATTTTAACAAAAGTGGAAAAATGCTCTACAAACGCGTTTTGCGTAGCAATTGAGATTGAGAAATAACTACTGCACATAGCGTATACCTAAAATTCAAATCTGAACTTAATAAACATTTAAACGCATTTCAAGTATTGATTAATTTCGGCTGTTTATCGTTCAGACTTATAGCATTTTATGAAGAATACTTTCGTAGAGTATTTTAAGCCATAACACCGTTCAAAGTCATGGAAGTGAAAAAAATTAGATAGTAAAATGTTCCAAAGATTTGCGAAAGAGTTTACATAAAATCGTTGAACACTTTCTTTAACTAAACAACACGTATTTCATGGTTATGGAAATTTTCAATTCCGTCGATATTTGTAGCAATGAATTGTCGGCGAAACAAAATAACGAATGCTACATTAAAATAATACGCCTACTTAACACTAGAGGCACTGCAACGTTGCTATAAAAAATAGCAAAATGCACAAGAGCAGAGTTGTAAAAACGAAAATAAAAATGTACTTGCACTATCCCTTTCTTACTCTCAGAAAACACAAAGTGACCTGTTATTTGGACCCAAGGGAGCAGAAAACTACTGTCTTTCCTCAGCAGCATGTCAAACGTAAACTAAGCACCCAAACCCTGCTTCACGTTCTTTTTTTGTTTTTTTTAATCTTGTATTTTATTTCAATTTTAAATCATTTGGAAATAATTACATATTTAAAGTTTGCAATGCCACACCCACACAAGTAATTGTATTTCAAATAATACAGGCAAATAATAAGTAAGATAAATGTTTAGTTTGTGAGAGACTTTGCAAAGTAAACTTTACGTGAGAAAAGCCATCTTAACTCCTTAACAATTATACTAATTGATGTTTTTATTTTATTTTTTGTAGCATCGTTGCAGGACTTTGGTGTCAAGTAGTTGCACTATTTTACGATGTTTAAATATTTTCTATTGTTTTACCCCGTCAGATTTATTGCTATAACCAGAGACGAATGAGTTAGGACGTTGAGATATAAATAATCATAAAAATTAATAATTTACCAACTAGCTTAGCCAATAATGTTTTAGCTGTTTATGTCCACTTTGAAAAATTTCAATAAGATTTAGAGGCACAATAAGTCAAGTTTCCCATTCACTCATTGTGCTATTTTCAATGTATAATTTTTTAAAATTGAAATTTAACATAACTTTTTTTTGATAATTAAAGTGGAATTGCAAAATCGTTTCTGACAAAATGTTTAATAATTTTATTTCTAAACTGTTTCCAAATACTACAAACAATCTGCAACAAAATATTTTGCATGTAAAGGATACAACTCTGCAGAGGAAGGATAGTTAAAAACTGAAAGTTTTTCCATTGCATTTTAATTTCATTTATTTATATGTATGTACCTTATCTTTGTATTCATTTGCATTGGGCGACAACTTCGGTGTGAAGGCACTACTGCTACTGTTTTTCAATTTCGAACTAGAGCTACTTCCAACCTTATTGCTGGATAAGTGACATTCCTTGGAGGCAGACTTAGAGCTTGAACGATCAGAGGAGATTCTCGATGACGATGATGAATGGTTTTTGTGTTTATCTTTTTTATGGTGTGTACTTTTATCTGATGAAGAGCTCTTGTTCTTTTCTTTGGATTTTTTCGTGGGATCAGCTCGATTTTTGTCGCGTTCCTTATCATAGTCTCGATCCTTTTCTTTTTTTCTTTTCTTATGAGATTTATCTGAAAGTATAGTTAACAAGTATATATAGTAATTGAAAAAGAAAGAAAAAAAATAAAATTTATAAAAAGTAAATTTACCTTTATCGCCACTAGTACGTTCCTTAATAGCTGAGGTTGAAGCTGTTGATGAAGATGACTTAATAACATTATTGTGTTGTTCACTAGTTAATGTTGCAACTAATACAGTGTTTGTGTCCTTTGCCACAGGCTTTTCTGTTGGCATATCTTTTTCAATAGGGTTTTGTTCGGGTTTACTAGTAACACTTTCTTGCTTCTCCTCTGCACCTGCCACTGTTTTCTCTAGGATTTCTTTTTCTTTAGCATCATTACCACCGGCTAAATATTCATTATTTATGTCCGTATTCATTTTTGTTGTATGTAGTTGTAATTTTTGTTCTTGTTGTTCTTCTTGCAACTTTGAGGACGTCACATGAGCTTCCACTATATTCGACATTGCGCGCCACTTCGCTACATCGATATCAGGACGTAATTTTTTTTCAACAAGAAAATTTTCCGTAGTTCACACAAAAATCGATTTTATTTGGCCGCCTTGATAATAGAACACCACTAAGCGCCAAATAATTAACAAATAATAGTTAACGTCTACTTTATATTTATTATTACACGGTTAATGTAAACTTTCATCATTATAGATTTATTCTGAGAAAATTTTTCCCATTTTCTTTGTGCAACGCATGCAATACATTCTTTTCTTCTGCGTCACAAAAAATTGATTTTTAATTTCTCTAAAAATATATACAGTTTATGTGTATAATGCAAGTTACAATTGTTGCTTTCACTTTTTACTTTAACATAATATAATTTTATTTTCTATACAATTAATTATTTTTTAGTATTTTATCATCAAATTCCACTTCACGCGTCCATTTTTTTTTTTACCATAATAGAAATTACTAAACAACATAGTTGCATTCTGTATTGAGATAGTAGCAGGGCTGCCAGAAGATTCTGCTGAAAAATCTGGGGGCAAATCATGGCTTTCGATACGACTCGTAATAAAATATATTTCAATACAGTTTATATAGAAATATTTTTAAATTACGAGTCGTATCGAATGCCATGATTTGCCTGCCCCCTTGCACTTTTTTTGAAAAATCATCGGCATTTTCGGCATAATAATATCGAAAATCCTCAAGAAAATCGGCATGAGTTTTTCATTAATTTTTATTAATTAGACAAAAAAATAACAATCATATGTAATTTCACGAATTTTATAAAATGATTAAACAAAATTATTAACGTGTGTCAAAATTAAAAAAAATTTTAAAAATTTTTGACTTCAACCACAATTTCCAAAATCTTACAAAACCCCAAAATCTTAATATATTGTTAAGAATCAGAAAACTTCAATAATAGTTGGCTGGGAAACTTTTAAAACAAAAAATTATTAATAATTATATTGAATTAAAACAAATAAATTATATAAAAAAAAATCTGGCTGCTCGATGTAATAGTACGTTTCCACTATGAGCAAAACTAGGTATTTTTCTCAGAACAATTGAAAGTGTTTCCATTACGCTTTTGTGTGTTTTGGTTCTACGAATTTTCAAAATCAATTTGATTTCATTACCAAGGTCGCAAACCTTATTATTTTGATTAGTAAATTTTTCACTCATTTACATATAAACAACATATAAATACAACTGGTGTGGTTTATGCAATCGCTTTAAAAACGTAATATTCTGTATTAGTGCCATCTTTTATCAGGATATTGCGGCTTTTTTTTCGAAGTTTCATCCAGCTACGCAGTATTGCACTGACAAATTTTGTCTTGTTTTGGAGTAAAAATTTAGGAAAACATTGGTTTTTATGCGTCGTTGTACGCATGTATAATAATATGCAGCATAGAACTTGTGGTCATACCACCAGGGACCTTCATCAGCTTTAAAAAAAGTCTCACAAAAAAAGTCGTCGCCGCAGAGACCGCTAAAAAAAGTCAAAGAAGACTTCTTTTTTGAAGTATGGCAATTGTTTGGATGTTCACACAGAATGGTAGCACTGGCGCGGCGGATTCAGCAACAATAATTCTCTTCTTCTTCTACTACTCTCAGAGAGAGAGTTCTTGTAAATAACATTTACAACAATATGAAAATCAGCGTTGCCATTTTAGTGCTTTTCGGGTATTTTTTGGTGCTTTTTTCCTTTCTAAGTCCTAATTTACACTATGCAAGTCTTATTGCCAAGCTGATTAGTTTTTTAGGAGAGAGAGACGAGGGGAAAATAAATTTATCTGTTCCCCTCGTCTCTTTCTCCCACAAAATAATCAACTTAGCAATAAGACTTGCATAGTATAAATTAGGACTAAGTACCCGAAACTTTACTAAATACCCGTTTCTCACAATACTTCTTAGTACATTTTCAGTAATCAAAATTTTTGAAACTTAAGCCTTGCACTATGTTCAAAATTTCACGAGAAATGTTGCCATAATCCATACAAAAACAGTTTTCATGAAATAATGTTGCAAAAGTTGTACTCTGTTCAACTCGCGAAAAATGTTTGAAATGTATCTGGCAACATTTTCTTGCCATCTGTGAAATAATGTGACTGGCATTTATTTCGCGCGAAATATTGACAGCTGATGTTTTTGTTAACAAAAGTCCAACAGTGTTGCCTACTTCAAACAAATAAATAGGTAAATTTTTCCCGAAAAAGTGATATGGGCATCACTTGTTACGTGTCAAAATTTTCACGCGAAATAATCAATGTTGCTGAAAATTTTTCACAACTTCAAACAGAGTATCTGTGGAACAGAGTACCAGGCTTTAAACAAGGCAAAGAAGCAAACGCTTCGACGTCTCAATCAATTTTTTTAACTCCTTATAAGAAATTTTTCATTATTTATTTGTTAAGCAACGATTTTATTAATTCGCATGCGTGAACAAAGTTAAAAAACAAGGATTTGTCATTTGTGCCAATTTAAGAAATAACAAACTTTAAAATGTAATTTCCCTCTCAAGAATTGACTAAAACATATTTGTATGAAATTTTGCAAATTTTGACTATTAATTTTGTACTATTAATTTTGTAATATTAACAAGAAAAAAATATCTATATTCAATATTTGTATTAATATTTATTTATTTATATATTCACCAGTCTCGTAAAGGACAAATTTCAACTATTACTGCTTCTAATTTGCAAATATACGGAGAAAAAGTTGCATTTCGTATTCCGTGGCCCTTATTTTATCATTAAAAACATACTATAGACCATCATATTCAAAAAATTTAAAACGAGTTTAAAATTTTCTTTATTTCAAATTTTGCATACATTTCAAATACATTTTTTTTATAAATAACTGGGAGCATTTTTACCCAAAAATTTGTTAATGTCCTTTTATTAACCTTCTGATCACTGTCATCAGGGTGACCGATGACATTTTTCAAAAATTGGCAACAAATAGGGGATTTATCAAGAAGTGGCAAGGCTGTCGAAAAAGTGGCAATTTGCCACTTTAGTCGTTCAAACGGTCACGCTGACTGTCATCTAATATATTACTTTACTATATATTATATATGAATTCTACTATTTTGCAAAAATAAATATTTTTTTTCTTATTTTAATACATATTTATATTAAAGTTAGATTATCTGCTTGATTTATGAAAAAAATCTGTTTTATAAAGGCTTTATACAATTTTTTTTTATGAAATCTGTCCAAAAATAATTTTTATGAATAAGGCTTGTATCTTTTGAAGTAGTTTTAGTGCAAAACGATAAGGGTAGGGTTTTTGTTATGAATGAATAGATTAAATTAAATTATTGAACGCAAATACTCTTACGCTTTGAGGGAAAAAGGAATTAAACCGCAATAATTCATGAATTACATACTTACAAATTTTAGCAAATAATAAATATGAATTATATCGTTTAAATAAAATAATAGTTTAGCTACATACATACATATGTAAATGATTTTGTACGTTACTCTCAATTTTCTTTAAAATTTAGACATCGATTTGACTCAACGGGTTATTCTTAATCCAAAATCAAACTTTAAAACATAATTATTGGATGTCTCAAACCAAAAGCTTTTAATTTGTGCTGCATTGAGCATTTTTAGTGTTTGGTAAAAAGGCGATAAAAATATTAAAAAGCTTTTAATTTAAGTAAAAATTCACCCACAGTTTTAGTGTGATTGTAATCTTAAATGTTCTTCATAAAAAACAACCTTATTCTTTTACAAATCATAGGTACGTATGTACATAAGTATGTGTGCAGTTTGTATGTAATAACATTACTGTTATATGCATGAAATATTTAACATTTGCTAGCATAACATAACATAAACCAAACACAATTATGTACTGCACAGTGCTGCCAGACATTTTTCCAGATGAAACTCCCAACTATTAAAAATTTCCATTCTTTAAATTTCCGTCAATTCTCTTTACTTAAATTATTATTCCATTATTCAACTGCTACTGCAGTTAACCTTTTTTTCGCTTCCGATATATTTTTTATGTACATATATTTTATTAACCCTTTGTCGACCGACGGTACTGATAAGTACCATAACACTAATGAGCTTACAAAATGAAAAAGAAAACTGTTTTTATTCTTATTACCCAAAGGTACTTCTAAGTACACTATAACCTTTGAAATAATAATATTTTTTTGCGTATTGGCAACCTCGAATATTCAGAATAACGGTAAATTGAAATGTGTTTCTGCTGTACACGTGAGCTTTTGTGAGAGAGTTTTCAATTACCAAAACTAAGCATATTATAGCTCTTTTTACTCCAAAAGTGTGTTTTTATTGAAGAATAATTAGTTTTGTGCACATAAAGTTCTTTTTATATATAGAAAAGTTGTTAGTTGACTTTTGTTTTAGAAATAATTAAAGAGGACTGGTAAGTACCGTTGGGCTGCGTGTGCTAGTTTTTCTTACTTTTACAGCACATTTTTATTGTATGACACTAATAGGATTATGGCTGGAATTCGTGGTAAACGTCTTGGTACAGATGAAATTCTGACTATTCTGGAATCAATTCCAGTTGACAACAACGAGGACACTGATATTGAGATTGATGACGAAAATGACCCGGGTGATGACACATTGAAGGAGTACTTAGAGGAATTATTAGATGAAGATATTTCAGGCAACAATGACCTAATGGAAAATGAAAGTCATTCTGAGAATGATGACAAAATACTTCATATAATGCCTAGTAGCAGCGGGAAGCAAAATGTCGAGCCCAATCGCCGATGGAAATCGAAATCCCATGAAACAATTATTTCTGAATTCTTCCTACCGGACGGACCTGTGGAAGGAATATTTGAAAATTGTAACACCCCTACGGAATATTTTCTTTTATTTATTGAAAACATAACTGAAAATATAATATTTCAGTCAAATTTGTATGCCACCCAGCGGGCCAAAAATTTAAATTTAAAAAAAAAACGAGTTTCAATCGTTTTTAGGCATAAACTTTTTCATGGGCTATCACAAGCTTCCGAGTTGGAAAAACTATTGGAACACAAGTGATGATTTTTGTCTGCCTATAATTGGGAAAACAATGAGCAGAAATAGGTTCGATGAAATATTGAGCAACTTGCACGTTAGCGACAATTCCAAAATTTCCGCAAGACAATAAAGACCGCCTCTTCAAACTTCGACCCATGATTGATGGGATGTATCATAGCTTCCAACAGTTTTATCATGGCACAAGACAACTTTCCGTTGATGAGTCAATGATACTTTTCAAAGGTCGAAATGCAATGAAGCAGTATTGCCCAATGAAGCCAATTAAAAGAGGCTATAAAGTGTGGTGCCTTGCTGACCAGAAAGGCTATATAAAAAAGTTTTCAATTTATCAGGGTAAAGACGAAGCTTTAGAAAAAAAATATTCTGACTTTGGTCTTGGAGAACGAGTTGTTTTATCAATGACTGAAAATGAGTGGGGAAAAAACAAAATCGTTTTTTTCGATAATTATTTTACTTCAGTCCGGCTTCTAGAAAAATTGAAAACAGAAGGAACATTAGCATGTGGAACAATACGCCAAAATAGAAAAGAAACTCCTAAAAATTTAAATATTGACAAGAAAATGATTAGAGGTGATTGGGATTCTAGAGTGTCATGTACAGGCATAAGCTTCTTCAAGTGGATGGACAACAAACCAATATTGTTGGCATCAAACTTTCACGGAACTGAGCAAACAACTGTTTCTAAGAGAGACCGCAATGGCAATTTGAACGATATAAACTGCCCAACGATTATAAGGGACTACAACTCGTTTATGGGTGGCGTTGATCACGCTGATCAATTACGAAGTGCCTACGGCCTTGATCGTAAATCTAAGAAATGGTGGCACAGAATTTTTTGGGGTCTATTAGAAATGGCATTTATTAACTCTTATATAATATATTGTCAGTCCTCTGAAAAAATAACTCTTTTGGAGTTCAGACGCTCTGTAGCTATGGGGTTGTTGACACAGAAAAATCCTACCATAAGCCGTAAAAGTTTGAAAGCGACGTCCACAGATGAACAATATGTTCCAAGTTGTAAAAAACGCCGAGGTAAATCGGAATCAGTTTCAAAGGATGTACGATTAGGAAATCTAGGAACACATTGGCCAACTTTTGTGGAAACTCGAGGAAGGTGCGAACTTTGCAGTATAAACAAAATTCAATCGAAGCCCTATTCTAAATGTTCTCATTGTGGTGTTTATTTATGTTGTAATGACAAAAAAAATTGTTTCGTTAAGTATCATGGAATAAGCTTATAACCTAACTACTCACTAAAGTATTGAAAATATAAATAAAACTTTTAAAAAATCATTGGGACTTTATTTTTACTTTTGACTCACGCTGACCCGACGGTACTTAAAAGTACCAGGTCCATCTAGGGGCCTAGCAGGTCCTCCAAAAATTTTAAATTTTCTAAATAGCTTTCTAAAGAACTTAGTTTCAATATTTCATAAAAAAAATTAAACTTTTTCAACGATGTCATGCCTTGGTCCACAAGGGGTTAATTTGCATTTATGGATGAAACGTGTTGAAAGAGTACAATATATTTTGAATTCTTATAAAAAACAAACATATATGGCCTTATTTTGTAAAACGCAACACAAAGCGTTCCATACAAAATTAGTCAATGCTTGACGTTACGTTTTACAAAATTATGCCCATAATTGTTAAAGGCAAACAAAATTTCCATAGGTTTTTTTTTTAAACATTTTATAAACCAAAGCAATTTTTTTCTGAATACGGTACTAAATGTTAAAATTATTCTGTATTAATTTATGTACATACATATGTATATGTGACAGCGCATAGATAAAGGGACGTAAGGGTAAAAAATCAATTTTCACTTTTTTTTTGGTGTGGACAACATCTGAGCATCGAATGAGACCGATCCCATGCCCCAAAAGTGTTGCCTCCCAGAGATATGCGCGTTTTATGAAATTGAAATCGACGATTCTAAGGTTATGTGAAAAAATTTTCGTACTAACAGAGTGATATTCACGATTTAAAAGAATTATAAATGAGTTTTATTATAATTCACAATTAATAATTTTAGAAAATAAACCTGGATTCGAAAAAATGCGAGCAAAATTGATATCAAACTCATGGAAACAGCGCGGTAGGTAAAAAACAGTAAATACCAACTACACAAAACAAGAGGTAGGGACGACCTACGCGCGTTTTCAACGTTGCCCAACACGTTTCTGACGTCATGAGATGTGTCGCTTTCAAATGAGACCAATACCAACACGCTCAGTGATGGTACACCAAAGATACACGTTTTTAAATCTTTAAAATGGCTCTCCTGAACAAACCCGGTTTTTACCCTTAGGTCCCTTTCTATTTTGCGCGTCACATATGCAGCTTTTTACATACATACATATGTATAAATACGTAGGTAATTATTCAATTTTATTTTGCCAATTCAAAGCAATGTCATATCAATCTTATTTCTCATTAATTTAATATAAATTTCGTTTAAAGCAGGGCATTTACACCTGCAAAAATTTTTAGCAGATTTTAATTAAAATCTTAATGGAAATCTATACCGTTTACATCAAGTTTTTTTTTAATTTATCAAGATTTTTTATCCAAAACAAAACACATTAACTGAAATTTTTTCAATTTTCATAGTTGCATCACTAAGTTCTACAACATTTTAAGCAGATTTTGACAAAATCTAGTCACGAAGTAGATTTCGTTTTGTATGGGAAAACTACTAGACTTTGCCCAGAACCTTGTAAGGGGATATTCACATATTACATAACGTTTTATTCCGGTGGAGTTAATAATTTTTTTTTGTTTACAAATTGTATATGTACTTTAAATTTTGTAAAAAGCGTTTTAAAGGGGGTATAAAAACTCCGAAAATATGATTACCTAATATGTGAATAGCCCTTAAGTACTACATTTTGCTCAGATGTAAACTCACTATTACCAAAACCAATATTATAGTAAAAAAACACAAAATATATTTACAATGGCTTGGTAATAAAATAAATATTGAAAGATTTGTTCTGGCAGCTCTGCTGGTAATGAATGCATTTAATCAAAAATGTGAAGAGTATCTAAGAGATTACGAAAATATACTGAATGAAATATGTACCTATAAACAAAATTCTCTTTGACACACGTTAAATATAAAGTGAAAACGTACGCAGGCATTCGGCAGTTTATAGCAGAATTTCGTTGCGTAAAGTTTGCACTGATAGAAAACGGTAAATAAAATAAATAATCAAAACTGGCGGCTACTCGAGTGTCTCTGTTAAATACACCCGTAAAGTTACGAAAGTAATAAAAAAAGTAACAGTACATTCATAAACGTTTAGCAGATTCAAAGCAAAAAATATTATCAGTTTACATTTAATATAATAATAAAAATAAAATATCACTGAAAACCGCTCTCGTTGCGTCACAATTAAATTTATTGCTTTATACTATAAAGTACATATAAAGTTTATAGTGTTTTTTATGTAACTAACAAAATCTATCTAATTTCAATTGTTAAAATTTACTGCAGTCATTGTATGCAGGGCATACACACACACATACACACACACACACACACACTTCCATACACAAGTGTACATCGTTATTTAACCTAAATGAGTGCATAAAGAATTAGTATACGAGTTTACAGAATTTATTTCAATTAATTAGCTAGCATTGACTTTGAGTGCCATTAACTAAAAAAGTTGAATGGTTTTCCTTCATTTTTTACTTGGATGCATACATACATACATAGATATAAAAATCTCATGCATTGTTTGTGAATATGTACGTATGTATGAGAAGAATCTGATTGTTTTAAGACTTTTTTCTTATACCTACCAATTAATCTTCGGTAATTGCCAGATATTGAAAACATGTTTTTAGTTGACCAACTTATTTATGGTTATACATATTTGTATATGTGAAAAACAAAATTAAAAAGAAAACTATAAAAACAATAGTGTTTCACATGCACAATCATACAAGCATATTCACATACAGTTGTGGGCAAAATTGTTGCAATCTTTTTACATGCTTGATTCAATGTTAAAGTTTCTTCCTTAAAATATGCTATACCGAGCAGTGCGAATGCTGGGCTTGGAAGCATTTTTATATTTTCTTTGATATTGGAACTGCCAACAGGGCTTTAAACGTTCTTGATAAAAGGCTGTCAACATATCTTTCCGTTATATAATGATATAAAAGTTTTATCGAAACCACAGCTTTGTGTGAGTTTCGATTAACTCTACTTTTGAAACCGAAAAGTGGATAACCAGTATTACTCAGTTTTGGTTTTAAGGGAATAAAAGAACCAAACTAAGTGGACTTAAGAACTGTCATACGAGAGGAATGAGATACAATTCCAGCGGAGTATGTAGAAATTTAAGATAATTTATTCCATGAGAATAGCCATAATTGTTGTATACAGTTTAAGATCTTTCCTATTTTTGGATAAATATCTTTTTGTTCTGGCTTTTAATTTTGCTTATATGTACATACCTTGCAACTATTTGCGCGTTAAAATGTAAACACAATGAAATCTTTAAACAAAAATTTCATAATACAAAAAAGAAAAGAAAATATTTATGATAAAAGTCAAAATATTTTCTTGACAAATTGTATTTTCAAATATCTATATCGTTACCTTAATATAGAAAATCCCTAACTCATTATTTTTTTGAAATCGAGCTGCTTGAATTTTTCGATGCATTAGATGTTCTTCTTTCGAAACATACAAAAAACTTGATTTCAAAAAAATAATAAGTTAGGGCCTTTCTATATTAAGGTAACGATATGTTTGTATGTATGTATATATTTTAATGGACAACACCAATTATTGTACGTATTAACTTATTTACATTATGAATTTGTTTTATGAAATTAGAAGCGAATCAAATCAAGAAAAATTCCAAATGCTTCAGAGATTCATGCTACGTCATTTGCTAATAGATATCACTTTTCTGTAGCGCTGCTATTAGCGAATTTCACGAAATAATGCATCATAATATAAATTAGGTATATGTTAAATACTATCATTTTAATATTTTTCGTCAAATTTCATTTAATTTTAGTAAACTATTTTTTTCTTTACGTAAA